>AYJT01074809.1:0-10829 GCA_001278415.1 Ocimum tenuiflorum
TAAGTCGATAAGGACTTTTAATTTAAATGTCCAAAATAAATAGATATAGGTGGCGTGTTCCCCCACAGAAAAATTGGAGTGGCTGATTTTTTAGCTATAAAATAAATATTATGCTTGAATTATACATTAAAATTCATCACCTCAATAAACTTGTGAAATGAGAGTTAGGAGAATATGATGTGGTTGGCTAGAATCCCTGGAATCTGGGATTGGCATTTGATGTTTTGTCTCCACGCCTACAAATATGATTCCGGAATGGAAATAAATATCCACCTCAGCCTCACACCGTAACAATCCTTCATACGCCCGCTTACGTGCAAATTAGGTATATAATTACATCAAAAATTGTTTAACCACATAATTATGAAATTATTCTCAATATTATGTGATGTTTACATAATGTTATGATAATTGTTATTAGATATTTAGACGTTGGATCGTAGTTCAAAAATAGATCATTCAAGTGTTCAGGTAACGTATGTTTTAGTATCGACAGGCTTGCAATTAATTAAAATTAAAAAAAAAACATCCTCAGATAAAATTCAATTTCAAGAAAAGCTTCTTTTTTGGAAAAACAAACTAGAGAAATTTAAAGAGCTTACAAAAGCTCGACCAAGAAACTTATAGAAACAAAACTTAAAGCTATATGTATTGATTTACCCTAAAAAAGAAATAGAGAAAAAGACTATCTTAGAAGGAAGGAAGTATTTGATCAGTTGATTGGGTTCAGAAAAATGCTAATTACTATCATAAATTTCTAATACTTTGGATTATAGCTAATATTGTTGCGTAAGAATGACAAGGCTCCTATAATTTAAAATAGATATTGATTCTTGTTTCCTATTCTAAGTCGATAGTTAAAATAGAAATCTAATAAAGGGACGAGTAGAAAAAGTCGCTTGGGGGAAGCAATTAGAATGTAGCATTAAGAAATAAATGTGTTCCCAACTCAAAAAAAAAAAAAAGAAATAAATGTATTCAACGGCACATATGAAAGATGACTTTTGGAGGAAGCGAAACACCAGTATCAATGTAACCCACATTCGCATACTTATACTAATCATTAAATTTAGCGAAAGGTCATGCAATACTATATTTTATTTTTTAGTGAAACGTTTGATGATATCACTAAGCGAACACAACGTTTCCTTATCTTTTCATACTCGCTTATCAAATTCAACTTGTCCTTTTACTACTTTTTTAGAGATTACAGATAAGAGTGCCACCGATTTTCAAAATAGAGAATTTGTAGTGGCCATGAAATCCATTTTAAAAGCATCAATAATGATAAATCTGATTAGTAAAATGACTGGTTCAATAGCAAATTCAACTAAAAACAAAGAGATAATATTGAAGTCAAGAAAACCATGTTATTATTTTTGGATTGAGGCTTAGGATCTTAGTGTGAAGTCCACAATGTGTCCATCCCATGTTGCAAGTGTTGGCCACCTAATTTCACAGTCATCATCTCTCTCACAAAAGAGATGGGCTACAACAAATTAGTTGCCTAAGGATTTCTCCAAGAAAAAAACAAAAAAAACGAAAGCCTTTGGAATATAATTGCAAACAGTACAGTTAATATGGTTGCCTAAACCTAGACTAATTGAAAATTTCTAGACTGCTCTAACGCCTACACCGGGATATTTACACAACGTTTCTACTACTTTATAGTTGAACTCAGCATCCAAAACTCCCGAATTGAACTGATGACATCAAAATAATAATAATAATAATAATAATAATAATAACAATCAAACACTAAGTTGAACAAAACCGATATATTTGAGCCTATTTTCATATGTTCCATTTCTATTTTTGCAGACAACTAGGATACACTTGCCGATGCTATCCGCAGATGTTATCACAATCACATGTTATTGACGATTATAATCACTAGCAAAAGGTCAATGATAGTAAATTAAGTGTCGTTGAAAGCTCAGAGAAGCATTAAGCAAAATCTGAAATACGGTAACAATGGGATTCAACAAATCCAATATTCCTCAAAAATGGAAAGTAAATAAAAACCCATCTTTAAAAAGAAAGAGGATATGAGGCACGCAGTTTTCTCAAAACTTGTCCAACTATATGATCTGGTCACTCACTACAAGATCAAGCCTTACCGGGTTTGCTAGTTGCCAATTGTGATTCCGGCTGCAAAATAAATTAAAATAAGGAAATATTAATGGAAAAGAACGATATAATCATAAAATCTTTATATCAAGAACATTAAAAGCTACTCATGATTACCTCTTTTTTCACGGACTCCATCTTTTCAGACAGAATCAACTCAATGTGGCAAGGCGAAGACATGTAAGCTGTCGAGGTGAAATTCATGTTAGTAAATGAAGGATGACAAGATTAAAAGCAAACATAATATGCTGACTCACGGTTGATTCTTCCGTGAGCACGGTATGTGCGGCGCCTCTGTTTTTGTGCCTGGTTAACCTGGATGTGAGAAATGTAGAGTGCATCCACATCCAAGCCTTTCACCTGCCATGAACAAAAAACATTAACTAAAACTGAAAAGAGTGATTCCGAAACTTCTGAGGAAACAAACAGCAATTTCACCTCAGCGTTGCTTTCGGCATTCTTAAGCAAATCCAAGATAAACTTAGCAGACTTCACAGGCCAACGGCCCTGTCCATTAGAGTGTCTGTTCTTCGCTTGAGCAGTTCGTCCTACACCTCCGCAAAATCGGGTAAATGGTATTGCCTGCTTGTGGGCAAGCACATCCTCCAGATACCTCTTGGCCTTGACCAGAGGAAGCTTTCTTATAGCGTGTGCGGTCTCCCTAGTGTTCTGAATGACAGAATGAAGGTGTCATTACCATTTCAAGATTTCATCATATGAACATCGCAACATGTGGAAATACTAAATAAGATATCAACTGCACATAATCATCATCATCCAATGACATAGACAGAGACCTTACTCGGCTACACTTTTGACATTCAATCCACTATTCATGCCAAAACAGAAATTCGAGTTCTAAATGATTGAATTTATTGAGAAAGCTAAGAGTTTGTAATAATTAAGGTGTGATTCGAGAAAATGGGAAGCTAAAACAAACCTACTGAAAACAAGTTGCTGGGTTTTAATCAGCTGTTCTGGATTTCCTAGGACAGGTTAAAGCATGACGATAAACTCTTGTTGATTCTTTCATTCTAAAATCATTTTGCTCGGCACATAGACATGACACTGTTTACTGAATTAAGAAATCACAAATGGCCGCACTGCTTTTTCCATCAGGTTCCACATTCACGATTACAAACAAAAAGAAATTCACAATCCACACCAAAGTAATCCTAGTATATCACAACAAAATCGCACGAATGCAAAATCCACTTGAATTTAAACTTCACTATATAAAACCTAAACACATAAAAGAAAAATTAGAAACACAATCATTACAAAAGAATTCGAATACACAGTAGGACTAAACTACGAAATAAACCAAATATACCTTGAAGTGAACTCGGAGATCAGATCCCCTAGCCTTGCAGGCTGCAAAAGAAGAGAAACAGAGATGTCAAATTATTTATCCAAAAACTCAATCATCACACTCAATTCGATATTAACAATCCCAAGAGCAAAATGTTACAATTGGTTGGATTGTCTGGCTCTCTGGAGTACTTCACCTGAAAGATATTACCAGAGTTAGAGGTCGAAAATCGAAAACTTTTAAGCGGACAGGAATGCGCGAGAGAATACCATTGTCGTTGCTGCTGATACGGCCGGCAAAACCAGAGATGCTAGCTAGGGTTTCTTCAGCTACTGTGTGTGTGCGTGCTTAAAGGAACTGTAATATAATATTGGCTTGGCTTACAACTGGGCTTTTCTATATTACTGAGCCCAATAAATCACAATTTTGTACTTAATAATATAGAAAAGGCCTAAAAAACCATAAACGATTGATGAATTAATTTATGGGTGGTTTTATTTGGAACCCCAAATTACTCAGTAGAACCCTTTAATTAATTTAAACATAACTAATTTTTAAATTGACTATTATGTCCTTATAATATTTAATACTTAAAAATATTAAAACATAATTTCTTTCTAAAGCCCTCAATTTTTTTAAGGAAAAATAAAATTCTGAAATAGAATGATAACATGAAAGAGGAGAAACATCTCCCCTCCTGCGCCATAACTTAAATCAAACAATCTTACGAAGAAAACCTAAAAGGAAGAGGAACTCTTTCGGTGGATCGCAACGTCGTAAAATTCAGCGGAACCTTTAACTCTCTCAAGTTTCAATAAAGATTTATACGCATTGTTGTCGCATCCAATAACTCCTTTAGGCTTTAGTGCAACCATTAACTTGTTCACGTTCAACAAAGCCATTTGCTAATTCAAATATACCTTCAGCCCATTTGTCGTTGTCGCTAGCCACATCGAACAATAATAGTTTATTTCACGGTCCAATTATCACATAATGATGTCAAACCTACACAAAAATCATGAAGAAGATGGAAGTTATGAAGAGAAAAACTCACAGGTATGCAAGGAAGTTTCCTTGATCAATATACACAAATATCCTCACCTTGATAATTTAATATATGACCTTATATGGAAGTGTATGCAAATTAGACAAAAAGCAAGACAATATAAGCATGTAATTTTTCATATATTTTAGATAGTTTTAATTGACTTTCATGTTCTAATTATAATTCTACTACGATACCTGCAAACTCAACATGTAAACTAAAAGAATAAAAACAAATAAGATTGATGAGTCCTAGACAAGTAAGAATAATGTTGGATTCTCAACTGACCCTGAGGGAGATACATAGTTTATTTCCAAGCACCTTTCACTATCAAGAAATCTTTAATTGTTTGTGGAAGATTCAACATGTTGTGTATCTGTGCCACTATCCACCATAGGTCCATAATGTTTCCTTTAGCATCCCTCTTATGAACTCAACACCTACATTAGAAGTAGAAAAATAAATAATATTGATGAGGTCTCTGTATGCAAGAATGAAATTGCAGAACTCATTATCATGACGATTTGAAAAAGTTCGACCATGTAAATGAATAAATAATATGCTAGAGAAACATCTTAAGCTTTTATACAAGTGGGTGGATTATTGTATTTATTGTAAAATAGTACTTGGTTCAAACACAAGGCATACGAGAATCACGTAATATATAGATCTCATACCTGCGAGAATATTACCCCTTTTCTTTTAACAAAAATATTCTCCATCAAATTTCAGACTCTCAATTTGTATCCTACTGCCTATAAACGAATTTCTTCATATCATGCTTCGAGACTATATAAATCTGGAATATCTCAAGCTTTAACTTTACTTAAATAAGTTATGATATAATACCTCGAGATTTAGTCATAACTGAATAAGTATTCTCTAATCATTTTGTAGTTTTTTTTCTCAAAACATTTTTTTATATAATACTACTTTAACTAATATATTATTCTTATGGGTGATAAGTTGCCATTGCTAAAGATCAAGAAAAGTTGATGGATCCCGTTGACATATTTTCTACCAATAATGTATGTTAAAAATTAATTTAAAATATAATTATTCTATCATACTAAAATGTATCACAATAAATGAAATTCATATTACAGGTTTTTCGTAGTAAAAACGAATTGATTGCTTGGGCGAAAGATGTTGGGAAGAAACTTGGTTACGTAACTGTAATTCATTCTTCTCAATCTCAAAATGGTGGGAGAAAAGCTAGATTACGACTTGGTTGTGAGCGTAGGGGAACTTATAATCCTCCTAACATTGACACTATGTCTGGTATTCGAACAGGAACGAAAAAAATGATTGTCCATTTATGTTGCAGGGAATGAAATTAAAAAATGATGATGATTGGCTTGTGAAAGTTCTATGTGGATTTCATAATCATCTACCCGCTGAACAATTGGAGGGGCACTCATATGCTGGGAGGTTAAATAACGCAGAAGAGATTATAGTGTATGATATGACAAAGAATATGATCAGGCCAAGAAATATAATCATGGCCATAAAAGAGAAGAATAAAGAAAACATGTCTACAATGAGGAAAATATATAATGTTCGCTACAAACACAAAATTATTGAAAAGGCTGGGAGATCACAAGTGCAACAACTTATGAAAAAATTAAATGAGTGCAAATATGTGGAATGGCATAGGAGAAATGATTTGACTAATTGCATTACAGACATATTTTGGGCGCACCCTATGTCCATTGATATTTTGCATACATTTCCATCTGTGTTGATTATGGATTGTACTTACAAAACTAATAGATACGGACTTCTATTACTAGAGATAGTTGATATAACATGTACCAATCTCACTTTTTCCGTAGCATTTGTCTACATGGGGGTTGAGCGTGAAGATAACTATACATGGGCGATGGAGAAATTAAAGAGTCTAATGACACCAGATGCATTACCTAAGGTAATTGTAACTGATAGGGAGTTGGCACTAATAAATTCTGTTAGAAGTGTTTTTCCAGGTACTATCAATCTTTTGCATTTCACGTTGCTAAAAATATGCTTACTAAGATGAGGACTAATCAAATTTTGTTAAAAATATTTTCCAGGCACTACAAATCTTTTATGTAGATTTCATATTTCAAAAAATGTTCGTGCTAACACAAGGCCATTTTTTGAGAGCAGAAAGAAGTGTGATATTTTTATGTTATCTTGGAGTGTAGTTATGTTTTCTTCAATCGAAAATGAGTACACTCAAAATTTGAAAGCTCTTGATAATGATTATAAAGATTATCCGAGAGTTTTAAATTACATTAAAGCTATTGGTTGACGTCATAGAAAGAGAGATTTGTATCAGCATGGATGGACAAAATAATGCATTTTGGGAATTTAACAACCAATAGGTATGTTTTTTTTCAAAAAAATTAGGCTTAGTATTTTATATTAAATTTGAACACATGAGATTTATACATTTTTTTTCTTATATAGGGCTGAAAGTGCACATGCAAAGTTGAAAAAATGTCTTGGTTCATCCCAATGATATTTTGACAGTTGTTGGAACACAATTAATGCTTTGGTTGAGTTACAACATGTTCAAATTAAAGCTTCATTTAAGCAAAGTCTCAATGTAGTTGAACATAATTTCCACTCTTTCTTGTTTAGAGAGTTACGGGGATTGGTTTCTAGAAAGACTCTAAACATGATTTTTGAGGTGTCAGAAAGAGCAAAGGAGATTGGTGTCAACATTGCTTTATGTGGATGTGTTATTAAAAGCACACATGGATTGCCTTGTACACATGAAATTGCTGAATATTTGCGACATCTTCCTCCTATTTCTCCTTCATCTCTCCATCCTAGCTGGTTCAAGTTGGATTTAAAAAAATCACAATATGATTCATTTGAGACGAGTATTGATGATGAAATAAATGCAATACAGTTGCGTTTTAATGATTGTGACCAATCAGGAAAGTTGACATTGAAGAGAAAGTTAAGAGAGTTAGGGAATCTGACAACAACCTTCCTAGTTCTACCATTAGAAATGACTAATACGAAAGGTCGTCCTTCATCAAAGAAAAGTGATTCAACTCGTCGTGACCCTTCATACTTCGAGATTATTGAGCAAGCAGCTTTCAAGCATGAAGAAAGTAGTAGAAAATTGATTACTAATAAGCAAGGTGTTAGTGAAAAGGGGAGGAAACTGAAAGTGAAAAGAGCAAATCAAGTTATCTAATTTTCAAATTCTTTTTCATTTTATATACGACGCTGCGTCCTTAACATATTTGATGTTAAATCAGATGGTCACTGTGGTTTTTGTGCGATTGCTAGTCTACTTAGTTTTGGAAAGGATTCTTGGTCAAAAGTTCGAGATGAATTTATTGAAGAGTCATGCAATAATCGAGCTTATTATGTAAAGTTCTATGGATCTTCGAAAGTTGTTTTCAAATTGTTGGATGCTCTATCTTATTTTGTAGTTCCAACCCCTTTTAAAAATTAGATGGTTTTGCCGGACATGGGTCATTTGGTTGCGACAAGGTATAATGTGGTATTAGTACATATTTCTAAAAAATAATGTTGGACATATCTTCCTTTGCAATCTAAACCACCACCACAATCGCAACAAAGGGTCGTAACAATTGAATTTGTAAATGATAACCATTTTGTACAGGTAATAATAACTTTTTCCATAAAATATCTTAGGAGCATTCATTCTTTTAACTATTGGTGGTTTCAATTTGCAACAGGTCCTGTTTGATCAAGCTGGACCAATGCCTCCATATTTGGCTCGGATCAAAGCTTTTAGTGCACTCATTCCACGAGACTCAAACTCTAGAAGTGGTGAAATCTATAATGTAGATGGTCCGTGAGCACTTTTATAAAATGTTGTAGTTTTTAGCTAGAGACAATTTTTGAAAATGCTCCAAAATACTAATTCTTACACTTTTACTCATAAATAAACTTAAATTTCTTGCAATTAATTCCTCCATAGCACATCCTTCATACATTTTCCACATATTTTAAGATAACATGTTGATTTAGTATATGATGATTTTATAGCAAATAATGTGACATTGGACTTATTTAATGAAAATACCTGGTTTATGGCAGACAAAATTGTGCAGAGTGTCTGCTCTATAATGAAAGTAAAGTTAGTTGGCGTTGTTCAGATCGTGTGCTTACAACTTAAAGAAAGTTAGGAAAAATCTTCCTTTTTGGAGAAGTTGCAAAACATAAATGCATATCTAATTGTCATAATCACTAAGTTGCATGCAGCAACAAATATCAACTCAATTGCACCTATTTAATGACTAGTTGATTCTAGTGATTGTTAGTCATATGGGTCAGTCTACAGTTACAAAAATTATCCTGCATAGAAAGTGATTCAGACTAAGGACCCTATGGGGGATATCCTAAATTCCAAAACTCGGGCTATTGAGCAACACCTTACTTTTCACATATGTTATCAAGCTACTAAAGCTTAATCAAGGGGAAGATATATATCATTTTACGCTGGTTTAAGAATGTCTTTAACAGAGAAAGCAAGAAAGAGGATATAACACTATCAAAATGTCATTTCTTTGAAGCATTTCATAAGTTTCATGAAATTCTTCAAGCAATGAAAATGGCACACTTAGAAACAATCATATTGGAAGGTGAAATTGTTGTCTGAATACAAGAACCTATGAGCAGCAAGATTATCAAAATGCCATGTCCAACAAATTCTAATATTGTTTTAGCAGATGAGCAACAATCAGTGCTAAAATTGTATCACACTTTAGAAAATTCAAATTATTTGATGATGGAAATATAGTTCGCTTTACAAATTTAACTCAAGTTGAGATTATTCATGAAACATGAGCTCCCAACCAAATATTGCGCCTTTTAATTTTAGAAGTGAAGATAAAATACATTTTTGAAAAAATGCTTCCAAAATGAAGAGCTCCCATGAGAAAAATAAGTGATGGTTAGGTACCACTTCTTCCCTATGTAAGCTCATAGTAAAATAAGAAAGCAATAGATCACAGACTTAGAAGTTCCGACGGCGGAATTGGGTTTTTTGAGTTCCTAGAGCTGCGGGTGTTGCAATTGAGAAATATGAGATCGACGCGGTTAGAGGTTGGGTGGCATGAACTAGTCGTGGTTGTCAACAATGATGTTGTCAAGGCCGGCGTTGTTGTCGAGATCGGAGGATGTCGTCGCTTATTCTTAAATATTTCATGTTTTTTCTATTGCAAGTATGGTCTACATTTGTCTTAATTAGGGAAAAAACTATTGAGCTTAAATTATGTTTGGGGGTTGTGAGTTGGAGGGCATAAAAGTAAAAAAAAAATGTTATTTATATATTTATTAATTATGGGGTTCTACTGTGTAATTTGGGGGCTCCAAATAAAAATGACCCTTAATTTATTGCTTAAAATTTTACACCCAACATTAAATCACACGTGTTAATCAACTATCTGAATATTTGAAAAATGACAAGTTCGAAATCTCGTGTCCGTGAATTGATTTAAGTCATACAATTGGACTTTCTGATTAAAATAGGCTCAACAAAAATATAATATTTCTAACCCAAAAGATGGACTTGACCAACTTAGGTTTGACTAATTTTATTTGAAACTTTCATTTTTCTCCCTGTAGCCCCGAAAGTAATTTAAAAAATTGTTATATTTTAATATCCATTTTGCCCCCACTATCCAAAATCATAGAAAAATAAAAATAAAACTTCTCTCCTCTTCTTCTTAGGCTGAAAATTTCTAACTCGACCCATTAATTCGACACAAATTTGCACCATAATTATGGATATTGATTTGGGCTTATCGGATACGAATCATTATTGAATTGACCCTATAAGAACACGAAAAATTTAGATCGGATTAGTATCAGATTTGGATTAGTGTCGAATTTGGATTAGATCGGATTATTCACGGATCAGATCAGATTTGAATCAAATACGAATATTCGTTATCGATCCGTTAAGAAGTTTATAATTAATTTTAATATTTCACATAATTATGATATACTGAATTATTCATATCATATTAAATTTATTTATTTTTAAAGTATTATATTTATAATTATTGTATATTGGAGAATCTTGAGTTAAATGATAGAACTTTAATTTAATAATATTTTATCTTATTAAATTTTTATCGAATTGCTATCAGATCAGATAATTATCGAATCCTTAACGAATTCGTATAGAATCGGATTGGATATGGGTTTGAGCTTAACGAATCAGATACAAATACCTATTAGACATTTTTTTAATGGATCGGATACGGATATGTCCTGAACAGATCGGCCCGATAACGATCCGATCCGCATGATTGCCATTCTTACTTCTTCTTCACTCAACAAACCCACATGAAATCACATCCCTCC
>AYJT01074815.1:0-10492 GCA_001278415.1 Ocimum tenuiflorum
ATTTTTTTCACAAAATTACTCAAACATGTTTTGAACAAATTTTCAGTTTTTTTTTCAAAAAGCACTCGTTTTTTTCCATATCTGATAAATGAAAATTCTAGTCGGTTAATGTTCTCACCGGATCTTGTAGATTTTGCAGCCGAAGAACCCTTCCTCGCCATTAGAAAGACGATAGAAACGGAAGATTTTCCTCACAAGAAGACGATGAAGACTACAGAGACGGCGGGTTTCCTCACAAACCCTTCCTCGGATCAATCGCCGTGTTCCCAAACACTCCCTGCACAACGATAGTCGGAGATGTTGCAACGTTGACGACGAAGATGGCGGATTTCACCCACAAGCGACGTCGTCGGAATATTCGGAGATTCAAGATGGAGGCGAATCGGATGTTCAGAGGGTTTGATTTTTCTGAAACGGTGAGAGAGAATGAGGTCTGGGGATGAATGAAGTGAAACATATCGTCATATCCCAATTACTATGGAACTATCATATCAGATCATGGATACGTGCATTAATTTGTGACTTTTTTGCCCCTCGTTGCATAACATTATATTGATTTACGGCATCACAGATATTAAAAGCGCGGCTTCTTCTCTAGCCG
This sequence comes from Ocimum tenuiflorum, assembly GCA_001278415.1. NCBI lineage: Eukaryota > Viridiplantae > Streptophyta > Magnoliopsida > Lamiales > Lamiaceae > Ocimum > Ocimum tenuiflorum. The sequence goes on from AYJT01074815.1 coordinate 602, forward strand.
TTGATTAAAGTAGATCTATGGTCAATATTATTTAGTATTTATCACATGTAAGGGCTTATATCCTGGAATGCGACTCTCTCTCTCTCTATATATGTGTGTGTGTGTGTGTGTGTGTGTGTGTGTGGAGTGGATTTTGTGAGAATGACCTTAAAATGAGAAATAGGTATACATGATTTTTTGTTCAATATTTCATGCTTTTTATAACATATTTTGTGCTTAAAAATCATTATAATTTTTGAAGCACAAGTTAAAAAATAAAAAATACAAAACATCAAAATAAAAAGATCTCAATCGTTTTCAGATCCTAAGACCCACATTCATTCTTATTTCTCATCTTTGCTTTTATTCTCACATGATCTCTTTCACACACACACACACACACACACACATATATATATGTGTGTGTGTATTTGTAATCATATATAAACCATATCTTAGATGCAAACTAAACACGCATCTCATCCGTACATTTGTGTGATCGCATGACCCAGATTTGTTGGTTGACTCCACTGACTTTTTTTTAATAAGGGTATTTCTGTGATTTGCTTAGGTGAAACATGATTTATATTCTTCTCTCTCGTCTCTTCTAAAAAATTATTAAAAATTTTAAACAACCATAACTTACTCAAATCAAATTATTTTTTCGTATATCATATATATCATAATACCAAATTAAGCTGCTTTTATAAGTTTTCGAATGATATTCATACTAAATATGTTTGCTCGAATTTTTTTGCGTTCACATAGTACACACATATGATGACATAATCAGTTGCATATGGTAATGTATTCGTTTGCATATGCATATATGTTTTGTTGCATATTGCATATCGAAACTATGTTGTATATGACATGTTATATGTTTGCATACGACATTATATAACCGTTTGCATATGAATATATGTTATATTGTCAGAACGTGAATGATTATTGTAAAATTATCAATGTAACCATATATGCAACAGACATAACGTACATATGCAAGCGGGAGGAAACAAATCAAGGTCGTCAATTTCATTACCCTACGACTGTGATGCGTGTTTAATTTGCATCTTAAGGGTAGTTTACACAGTAATGTGACCCTATGACCCTATATATATTGTATGTTTGAGCTATTCTAAGTTCGAATTGCTCAATTGGTGGTCAGTCGGTCGCACGAAGTCTAAAAAAAGTGATTCCCACCAAAATAAATTATTATTATTTTGTTTTCTCTCTCTTCTCAATAAGAAATCCAACCAAACAATTTTTTATACTTTTTAATGTATTTTTCAAAAAAAACGTAAACAAAGGGATTCTAAATTTATTTTCTTTTACTTTGTTATTTGTAAAATTTATTTGTGCCCGCCCTAAAATCTGAACTCGAAATTCAATTTTAAATGGGTAGTAGTTTTGCTAGTACCACATATCAGATCCACCAAATCTATTTCTCGGACCACCTTCGAATTTCTCAGATGGAAAATGCGGAATCTGCTCCCTCGATTCCTCCTACTGCTACTCTCTCTGATGAACGGAGTATTAATTCAATCTTCTTCATTACTAGTTTGTTCGTTTTGCGTTTTGTGTTAATTTATGATTTCCCCTTAATTTCCAGAAGAAAGAGAATGCAACGCCGACTAATCCCAAGATTGCGGTAACGATTTCAAATATAATTTTTGTTGGTGTCGGATAATGTTTGAGTTCGAATGTTAATTTTAAATTTGGGTCTGCAGGAATTGGCTGAATCACGGCAGGAGCTTTTCAGCAGAATACAGAATCTAAAACAGGTACTGCATATGCTTGCTTTACTTCTGCTACGTCCAGTTAGCTTTAGCTGAATTGTACACGGGGTTTGATATAAAATTCGTTTAGTTTTGGGATCATATTGAAGAACCTAAGTTGAAACTGCTGTAAGTTGATGAAGTTTATGCGTTAGATAAAGTGCATTAAGAGTTTTTCACATTAATTTTTAAACACGTGTTAATATATATATATTATTTGAATTAAACATGTTGTCTGATACTTGTTCGATTCTTGATTCTGAGTTCTGTAACTAATTAACCTGTCCCTTTGCTTGCTAACTTAGGACCTGCAAAATTGGAGAATGAAGCTGGTCACTCAAGTTAAGGTTTACCGGAATGTAAGTATATTTGGGTTTTTTGAGATATTGCTAGATCATGATGTTGTTGACTATCTTTCAAATTCTGTTATGTCCTTGTTGATTGACTACAAAAGTTAAATTTCGTTATTCTTTTAAGGATTGTATGTGCTGTTTCTATTCTGTGAAGACCCGTCAGCTTAGGTCAATTCTTGTAGCTTGAAACACAATGTGATACTTTGCGAGGAATTGCTAACACCGCTATGCTCCATATATTTTATGATGTCAAGAATGGAGCCTTATCCTCACCTCTGACTGCGAAGCATTCTACCTGTTAGTGCTTAGGATGAAACTAGATTTACTTTCCCAAGTATGAGGAGTCTGATATCATCAATGATCCATAAATGAAACACAAAAACCAGCTATCAATGAAGTTGGACTTGAGCAATAAACAGGTCCTTATACTCCACTAATCACCTTTGCAAAACTCAAGAGCGCTTTCGCAGGTGTTTTCAACTTAAAACTTCACTTCTGTCAGGGTGTGGAGTTTAATATTTGAAGTATATTCTATAAGGGAGTAGAGAATGTAAGAAGCTCGGAACACGCATTTAAACAAGGGGTTGAATATTGGTACAAATGTCCTTCAATTGTTCCAAGGTGTTTGGGTTCGGAACTCCAATGCTTGTAAAGATGGATGGTGCGACATTTCTGTTCTGCAGGAGCTCTCAGATCTAAAAAAGTCACTAAACACTGAAGTTGATCAGCTCAGACTATATTTATTTATTACATGCATTCATGACGTGCTTGTTTGTTAGACAAGGAAGGAATTTCAAGAACTGAGAACCACTCTTCAACAGCAGCAGGAAGATGTTGCATTTTTGCCTTCTTAACTTCTCTTTCCAAAAGCTCAATTCTATCATTTTGAAATTGTCATGGGTGCAGGATGATGTGAAAGAGAGAGAGAAGCAGAACAGCGATCAAGATTTTCCAAAAGATGAGATTGGATTTTTTCTCAAGTACGTACTATTTGGTCATACCATTACCCTAGTACTAGTAGTGGCATTAGTGTATCTAAATTTAAAATTTGTTTTTTAAGTATTCAAGTCCTTTTGGCTTTTCTAGCGCGGAGACACAATTGGAAAAATGGATTGGCTTCAATATCCTCATTAACTGACTGCTATTGGAAATTCAATTTTTGCATTGTTCAGTGTAAACAAAGCATTTCATTTATTAGCTCTAGACCCCTTTTTCACACACTTCAATCCTAACAATATTCAAATTTTGCGAGCTGTCTTATCTCCGATTGTACGAATTTGATATTTTAGTCGCTAGCGTTGCAATCAAGAAACGGAATTAATTTCCAATGCGCACAAAAATAACATATATATATGTGTATATATATATATGTATATATTAGTTCTTCAAAAACAAAACATATATATATTAGAATGGCATATAATATATACAACAATAAATGTACTTTGATAAAGAAAGCTAATTATGAAAAGTATATCTGTATATCCAGAACGTGCTTGGGGGAAGGGACCTATTTTGCTAGTTTAGACCATTCCCAATAGCAAACTTCATAATATAGGTAACTTTACTTTATTTTACAAGCAGATTTACAGTTTTTTATTTTTCATCTCCAGCAGTCAATTCTACATTTCTCTTTACAATAAAATATATAATTTGGATTCCTTTACTATTCTTTAATAAAATAAATATTAATGTAATTTTTATTAATCAATTTAGTTATATAATTAATCAAATTAATTTATAATTAATTATATAAATTTAAGTCCACACTCATTTACTAATTTAATCAAATTAATTATATACTAATTTAAGTGATGGTTTAAGTGCACGCTCATTAATTATACTAATTAATTGCGCTCGTTTGTCGTAAACTCTAATTTGCCCATAATCATTTACTAATTTACCCCTATTTAATAAATACATATATCAAATCCTAATCCGAAATACTCCTGCGCGCAGTCATCGTCTTCTTCCTTTCTTTCTCACCTTTCTCATCCATCCCCTCTCACTGCCATTGTTTTTCACATTCTTCACAGAATAAATTGAAAAAAGGATAGCGTTGGCGTCGCATGAACAGTGCGACGCCACATTTCCCATGCCACCATAGCAAAACGCAGAATGGCGGTAGCAGTAGCGGCGGCGGAAGACTGCTGGAGCGTGAGCTGCCGGGAAAAAAGTGTATGTCGCTATTCTACCGGAAATGATCTTAGTTGGTGGACCGTGCCTTGAAATCATATTACAAACCAATTTTCATGAAAGAAAAATAAAATCAAATTGCAGGAAGTATTACCAGACCAGAAGATTAAATTCCAACAGCTGAGAATTAAATTAGAGAAATAATGATTCAGAAGTAATTAAGATGTTCCCTCATTAAAAAAAAAAAGGAAAAAACTCAGTAGGTGGCTTCTACTGTTAGATCAAAAATTAATTAAAACTGAATAATATTTTTTGAGTTGAATTGAAATTGAATAATTGCGTCAACACCTACACGATCATTTATTGCCATGAAACTCGAATGAGTTGAACAATGTAGTGCACCTAAAATCTTAAATATGAGTGGTTCGAACTCCCAAAGAAAACGTAGATTAAACTTTTGTTGAAAAAACAAATTATAAAAGTAGAACTATGAGTGGAGTCCTTGTTTTAACGTGGTTTGGTTTCTCTATTATTTTTTCATATTTTCAGTTTAAAAACATAATGTGCATATTTGATTAGTAATGATTATATAATTCTCAAAACACGCAATATGTACTGGTAGGGAATGATAGAAAATATGAGATGGAATCGTATTTATTTAATCTGTTATGATTAAATGTAACTCCTCATCCAAAAACTGTATAATCTTGATGCACCATGTTGGTATATGTAGTCAAATGAAATCTTTTAAGTCCTCTTCAACTACGTTGTAGAGTCTTAGAATCCCCTCAGATATTTATATCTTCTCCATTCACCTCTTGAAAGTCTTACAAAAAGTCACTTTTTATTGGTGTTTCTTTTTGCACCGAAAATTACTTTTATTCTGGCATCATTCTTTACATTAAATATAAAATGTTTAGCAATTAATTAAAAACTTGAGATTTGCACGAGTATATGTCTATAATGATTACAAAATTATAGAAAAATTAATAATATATTTGAAATATATATATATAGAAAGGGGACGTATGGACAAACAAAGGAGTGGTTAAAGAGAGTAACTACGAGGACAGTGGATTCTCCTACATAAAATGCTACTTTATATAATATATAGAATGGTAGTTTTGAAATGGAGAATATATATGGTATAGTGGGATTTGGAGGGAGGGGCATCTAATGTCATTTTCAAAATTAGAGTGCATTTGACGTCCATCTATCTCTAGGCTCTTCTGCAGTGAGTAGTAGTACTAGTTACTACTCTTCTTCCCACACACTCTCATGGCCTCAGGACAAGCAGAAGCAGCTGCTTCACTACAACCCCCTCTCCAGTACCAGGTAAAACAGCAAATTAATTGATTCAATTAACTTCTACTTCTGTTTTTAACTCTTTAATTTTCAGATATGGGTTCTGAAAGTTTCAATCCACTGTCAAGGCTGCAAAAGGAAAGTTAAGAAAGTGCTTCAAAGCATCGAAGGTAAACCAGTCTTTCAATCTTTTTGCATGTTCCAATATATACTTCACTTTTTTCTGTCTTCCTGAAATATTTTTCTCATCTTTATGTTTCAGGCGTTTATACAACAAATATTGATCCCCAGCAGCAAAAAGTCACCGTCACCGGCAACGTTGATGCGCAAATCCTTATCAAGAAGCTGGTGAAAACCGGGAAGCATGCAGAGTTATGGCCAGAAAAACCCGCTAAGGAGAAGAAAGGCGGTATCAAAGAAAATGACAAAGAAAACAACTCCAAAAGCGGCGAAAATACTGAAGAAGAAGAAGAGGAGGAGCAGCCGTCGGAGAACAGCAACAACAATGGCAGCGGCAGTAATCTTCAAGCGAAAATCAGCTCTCCACGAATTGGCGGACATACTGTCAAGTTCATGGTGGAACAGCCGCCGGAAAATATCTCCGGCGTGGAGAATAAAGGAGGTGCCAGTAGCGGCGTAGGAGGCGGAGGAGAGCAGGGTGGTAAAAAGAAGAAAAAGAGAGGGCGAAAAGGGAACAGCAACAATAATAATATTAATAGCAATAGCAATGCGGGAGCAGCGTGTAACGGTGCACCATCAAGCACGGGACTAGAGGTGCCGAAGGTGGGATTCACGCAAGCCGTTGATCACATCAATCCCAGCCCTACACAGAATGTGCACCATTATCCACCCAGTTACGCCCCTCAAGCAGCGTATTTGATGAGCTACAATGCGGCGTATCCCACAGTACCGGGTGCTCACGGCTATTACATGCCCCCATCGCCCTACATGTACGCCTCGTCGTACGAGGACTACCGGATGCAATCTGAGCCGTTGGATTCGTTTGAGATACTGAGCGATGAGAACCCTAATGGATGTCGCATCGTCTGATATTTATTATAGGGAAAATTTTGATATGTGGCTGCATTAAATGCTCAATGCTCATATTGTAGCATAATGTGGTGTTAAGATGAGATTTTCATGTGTCTTGACATGTATCAATTTAACAAGTCAATGCATATATATATATATATATAGTTTAGAGAGATGTGAGGATGGATGTCATATATAAAATAGGCGCGGATGGTTCAAGTGTTTTTGAGTAGACTTTGATATGATGATAGTTTGCTAGTGCGAAAAAAGAAATAAAATTGCTAGTTGGTCCGTGATAGAATTAATGACTATTTAATTAGTTGGTGCAAATGATTACAGTAGAAGATAGCGTCTTTTCAAATCAATTGATTTAAGTATGGATTACCAGCTTTGACAAAGCAAAACCCTGTATTAAATTTGGGCAATTAAAATATAAAAATGCATGGCAAATTCGTGTGACGGCCCACCGTAATCAACATATGAATGTGGGCTCTATATGGGATTCTTGTGGACCCGCTTCACATGAATATGACGAGTAGTGTTCACTACATTCACATAAAATTTTTTAAAATACATTATCAAATCATAACTCAAAATTGCACAAATAAAATAAAAAATTTATATAATAAACTGGTATGTACAATGTTTAATGATAATAAAATAGGTAAGATAGTAGATTAAATAGTTAAAATATAATAGGTACTATGTTTTATTACCTTGTTATATTTCATATGACGCCTAACTAAAATAGGTACTTGCGGTAGCACCAAGGTACAAAATTATTTTTTTCACCATTTTTTTTTCATTTTCCTAATCTTCCCTCTTTCAAATAATCATCTCATTTTTCCTAAAAATTATAAACATGTTGCCATCTCTAGAAATTCATATATTATCTTTTTTATATATTTAATTTCATAATTCTCTCTAGAGAGATGATAATTTCTAGAGAAGAAAACGTGTTTACAGTCTTTAAAAAAAAAGATGATTATTTGAAATATGGAAGATTAGGAAAATAAAAAAATGATGAAAAAATAATTTTGTGACTTAGTGCTCACTGTAGGTGCCTATTGTAGTTGAGCGGCATGTCAAATCTCATTATCTTATTATCATTATGCTTGGCGTTAACATATTATGCTTGCATAAAGTATAATTTACTGAAATGAATAGATATACATTATATTTTAGGGATAGATAAAAATAAAATATATGATAGATAATATAAAAACTGAATTTATTAATCATTACGTAGAATGTAATTAAGATATTGTGCGAAAGTATGGTTTCTTCTATTCTCTTTGAGAATTGGAGTGAACATATGAAACTATATAATTATCCTCAAACTAATTAAGTATTTGAAATGGATAGAATAGACCATATGTAAACACCTATAATAGGTATGTAAATCAAAGGCCCTTTTCTCATCATTTTGACTTTGCTAGCTACTTTTATTTGACTCGTGGTTTATTGTACCACAACTTGTATTAGTATAGTGGTGGAAATTCATTGTTATATAATGATGTTACACATTATTTAGATTGTTGCCAAGAGTACTAATTAAAGGAGATCTCTTAACTAAAAAATACGTTATCAAAATTGATATCTCTTAATTACCACACATGTGGACCAGATTTTAAGAACACGCATGTATTACTAGAAAAGATATCATTTCCATATATTCATGGAAAGTGAGGGCAAGTTTTACAAGGCAAATATTTGATGATGGGCAAGGAATAATTCAAATGGAGAATATTCATAGCCATCAGTCAGTCTAAGCATCCCTTAATATCTATCTCATGCACAACTTGGTTTCTGAACAACCTTAAAATAAACACCATTTACATGACATTCATCTTTTGACTTCAATTTTTAATCGTAATTTTCCAAGTAATAAAAACAAAATCCCTACAAGAGTTGCCGAAATCTTTACATGGACTTGTATTATTATCTTTGACATTCCAAATCTCCAGTCACATTAGATTCTTCTGTAACATAGATATATCTAGTTTTTAGTATTTTGTTGAGTCTCCACTCTTGCCAATTCTTGATAGAGTAAAATAAAACAAGGAATCCATTACAAATTGAAAAAAAGACAAGGCCATAGACAACGAATCCAAAACCACCTTTTCCAAATGGAAAGATTCCACAAACTCAACAACCTTCATCACCAAGCCTCTTAACTATTTCATAATCATATTGCAATTTGCACATGAAGATATTCGTTCCACCCAAAAAAGTAATGATTTTGCAATGACAACACCATATATATAACATATGTACGGTCCAAATATTATTGCAAACCTTTACCTAAAGCTAACAAAATGCTTGAATTGGTTGGTTTGAGTTCATAGGCATGTTGATGCCTTTGAGGTGCGTTTATCGGTCCCCAATACGATCACGATCACCGTCACGTCGTCATGATATTTCCTTCGTCTCCCAGCAGGAATGCTCATCAGCTCTTCCATACTAAAACCTGCAACACCACATAATCATTATAGCATAAGTAGATGATGTAATATCAAATTACGCAACAAATCTATTAAAAATAAATTGTGCAAGTTGCAAGATGATTATTCTATCTGGCCTAATCATTTTATAAACACCATGTCAACACTCAGAAAACGGAAGGGGCAATCACTATTGGATAGTCTAGGTGACATGAGCGAATCAAGTAGATTTTTTTATAAAAAATAGTAAATTGTGATAATCGCAAGCATTGAATTATTAATGAATTGAGATGGAACAAAATCAACGTGGTGCATGATGACATACCTGCTGAATCTGCTGCTCTGGCGGCCAGCTGCTCGACCAAGAATTTAGCTGGATCGCCGGAAGGATTCCTTAACATATACAAATGGACAAGATTCACAACTTCGTCGTTGCTAAAGAAGTCGAACAAGCCATCGCTCCCAAGCACAACAAAGTGATCAGATTCTGACACTTGGTGTGCAATAAGAGATGGTTGTACGGATACATAAGGAGGGCTTATCAAGTTACGGACTCGAAGAATACCCATCAAAGCATCATTCATGTCTTTCTGCGCAACAAAACTACAATCATCAGATATAACAAAGAATGCCAACATAAACCACCAAAACAATAACATAAGACGGGAAAAGTCATACCCTTTTCAAGTAACCAACACCGAAAGCCCTAGACACCTTCAGCTTTCCTTTTACTTTTCCACCCACAAGTGTAGAAGGGTCATCAGGGTGCCCATTCAGAACTCGGATTCTTTCTTCTTCGTTGTCGACTGTGTGACTATCGGTGAGCTGGACTGCTCGCAGCCCCTCACCGCGCTTTGTTACAGT
>AYJT01074819.1:0-10180 GCA_001278415.1 Ocimum tenuiflorum
AAGTATGTATAAATTCTTGTTATTATGCATAACATAGATATAGATCATAAATAACTAATTTCATAATTGGCTTGCCAATGCCAAGTTGCAAACACGCTCTAATTTCACAAATTAAAATGCATATGAAAGATTGCTGTTTATAGTAACATGCCCAATTCATACAAAAAGAAATTAACGAGCAATGTGGAATTAAATTAAGGTGTATCAATAAAAATAAAAATTAAAAAAAAAAACTTTATGTTATATCAACAATTGCTGAGACTACGAGTACAACACAAACATAACAGAAATGCCCTAAAACTCGGCAGGGAAAACATAGCCCGAACTTTCGTATATTACTGAATCATAGCATATCAACACTCATCCCAATTCCATGAAAATTTAATCATTTATCATTAATCGCAACTAGAAAGAAACATTTTCTCCATATACAACACGATTCAGCTATGCATAATTTACTTGGTGCGAATGGAACTTTTAGTGAAAATTGAGAAATATGGTAGACATGAAACAACTGCATGTAAAATTGGGCCGGAAATGATTCAAATGTATTGTCAAACTCAATTGAGTGATAACACAAGATTGTGTCTACAACCAAGTCGCTAATGCAAAATTTGTGAAAAGAGAAAAATCCATCAATAACAGAAGATTTGAACTCGATGGAAGGTTAAAAGACACGACATTCTACTGTTGCCGGGCCTCAACTTTCTTCTTCTGCCAGAGGCGATCCAGAGCACTGTCAGCATCACCCTGGATTGCAGAGATCACAATGTGTTCAGATCACAAGCTTGCAAAAATTTAACAGAGACAATGATAGCGAAAAAAAATGATCAGCAAGGAGGAACCGGTAAGGGTTTACATGAAGCCAACTCCATATTGATTATAAACACACTTTACTAAAGAGTTTCAACAGTTCACTAGAACAAACAACGTTCAAAGAATTAATTTAGACTAATAAGATGCAAGGAAGTGAGCAAAGCAAAAACTCAGAACTGTCCTAATGCATCCAACAAAAAACAACAGATAAGCATAAACATTATGATTGTGGTAACTTTTCAAAGATAAGAGTACTCTATACAGAGTAAATGAAAGCAGCAAAACTTATCAGATGAAAGCAGCATAAACATTAATAACTAACAAATGCATACTATTTACATCACATGAGAAATTCAAAAGAAAACTTTATGAAACTAGCAACGTACCTGAGCTCGGATGAAACCGCAAAGAGCAAATGTGGAGAATGCACCAGTATAAACACCCCTATCATCTAAATGACCAATGTTAATCTGCACTGATGCGTGGTCTTTCGAAGTGATCAGACGGCTGGTCGCAGAGCTAAAAACATAACGAATAAATATCAACTCTACATCCCAACAACACAATGCACGTGCAAGGTGCCAAAATGAGACAAGACGCAACAAAAGAATTCACTGCGCTTCAGATTTTGGAGTACGCCATAAAAATTCCAGAACCAATACATCGATATTGCAAATCAACAAAAACTACACGTGAGAACTTAATGATCGTCAAATATACTCTATATAAACATGACATAAGCCTATACCATTTCCGCGGGATGTAAAGATCCATGTTTTGTCCCTCTTCGTTCTGCATTTTGGCGGGTAACTTCGAGCGCTAAGTCGACTATCAAAACAGACAAATTTAGAAATCAATAACGTTGTAAAAGCCGAAGAATTTACGGCAGATTATGAAATTTCTTAAAAGTTAGCGATTCTATATACATCGAACAAGAAGTTATAAACACATACATACATATAAAAGTAGGTCAGTATCTGCCCGAATTTGAATTTGTTTGGTTCAGTATCTGTGCGAACACGGTAAGAGGCAGCAAACAGAGGATAAATTTCTTTGGGGATCCAATAACTAAATCTAACTATCGAGAATATTTAACATCTATCAGCGTCGAGGAGGAGGATGTTTACCTGAATAAAATCTCAGCTGGAGGAAAAAAAAAACAATCCGCAACACTGAACGAGAGGTAAAAACCCTAATTTCTTGAGCGATATGATTTATAGGCGCATAATTGGACCGGAACTGGTGTTACTTGGCCCAACTATAAATGGACTGCAATTGAATGAAAACTGTTACTGGGCCCAATTCAAATGGTCTTGCTGTCGTTAATGGTCTTGATCTATTATCCAGAACTAGACAATTATCATTCAAGTAGGTTTCGGCCCTTGATTTTCACAATAAATCCGCAATTTCATTTGGTTGAATAAATTATAAAGTTTCTATATTTCATGGCATGAAAGATCAACATTACACCCGTCATCTAATTTTATACACTTGTGTGGCAATCCAACTATGGAGGAGATGGATCCCATGGAAGATAATTCATGTTGCACCCCTAAAACGGCCTCACCCACATTGTCTACTGTTTTTATTTTCTTCGTAATATAATTATTATACTACAGGAAAAATATGTCATTCTTAGTGCTTATGTGTTAACTCTTCTCTTGTTGAGTCGTGCATTTTCGTGTTTGATAGACATTTTCGTATATTAAGTGGAAATATTTGTATTAGACATATCTTATTATAAAAAAATGCCTAGTAAAAAAAAAAATTCATAACTCTCAAATATGACCACCTGAACACAAAAAGAAATGCCCAATACACACTAAGGGCCTTAAATTTTTTTTAAGTACATTCCATTTTTAAAAAAAAAAGTGATTTCCTTCAAAATAAATTGAAATTTTATCTCTAGTTTTTCTCTATCCCAACAAAAAAATGTCAACAAATAATTTTTCTTCACTTTTAGGGTACTTCATTTTTTTGCAATACAAATCAAACGGACTCTAAAATTTCATGAGTTCACAAGTTCACACACAACAAGAAGTTTACATTCGATTACGAACATCTACATTCATCTTTATCATTTTACAAAATATTTAGTTGTTAGTTAATTCCATCCCGAAATAAATTGGATTAGTTAATTTCATCTTATTCGATCAACGATGTTACACTTTTTGCTGATTAGGCATGATATGACAACATGATACGGATTTCTCATATTTTCGATCTGTTGAATATGCGAAATGATCTAAAGACTTAATGAATAAAATTTTATAAGATTAACTAACTTCTAAATATTGGGATAGAATAATAAAAGAAGACGATAAAATAACCCATTTTTATTTCTGTATTATATTAACGTTAAATCTTTGTTTTTTTAAAATAGGCCCTGCTCTATTTTATCCACAAAATGACTGTGGTTTTATTTCAATGGGGCAGAACTCAAACAAGAATAATACAAATTGTAAATATATATCATCAATAATAAATCAATTTATGCGTTTTGGGGGGGAATGATTTGGAATGTTTGCATGAAGCATCTTATTTTTGGCACTTTATAGGAGAAAAAGCAAAAGATGGAAGCACACGCTTTTGCTTTAGATGACCAGACCCGTTCTAGATTATTCTCACTTTTACAATTAACTTCTTTTTCACATCACATGTTATTCCTAATTTGAACACTGCTGTCAGCTAAGAAACAATAATATATATATTAACACAATGGAAAGTCGGATTATGAAAATGTTTGCTATCAAACTAACATAAATTATAGGGAAAAACGTCTTTCATCATAGCGGGACGTGAGCTCAAAGTGGGAGCTGTACCTCAGAGGATTTGTTCATAAAATAAGAAAACAAATCGAAATTTTTAGTAAGCTAAAGTGGAAAATTGTTCCTTCTATCTCAAACTTTAGGCTACTTCTCAATTATTTTATTCTTGAAAAAAATATTCAATTATAATATAAATTATGCATTTTTTAAGAAAATAATACAAATTATTCGAAATTTCAGATAAATGTATAAACTATCATAAATTGTTCAAATATAGAAAACTTTTTATTTCCAGCATCGGAACGTCGAATCATTACACTGCATTTTCATATCACATTATTTTAAGTCGTGTTACAAAAAAAATGACATTGTTTGTAATTTTTTGTCGTGAAGATGAGACATGGTTATTTAGCATTTTGATGCCGAAAAATTGAAATTATCACACATGAAAATCCACGGTCAATCAAGTCTCGACACGTGGATAAGAAAAAAGAATAATTAAATTTCCAAATATAAATAAATTGATATTTAATTATTCTTTTTTATCCGCGTATCACGACTTGATTGACTGTGAATTTTCATGTATCTACACCTATATTTAAACAATTTGTGATAGTTTGTATATTTATTTAAAATTTCGAATAATTTGCATTATTTTTGAAAAAATATACATAATTTGCATTAATTTGATATTTTCCATTTATTCTCCGAATAAGATCAATTCTCTGGGCTCCTATTCACATTAATAAAGTTCGGGGATCAAACACGAAAAAATGAGATGAGAAAATATTTTCCTCTTATGATGTATTTAATTACGGTATCCAATTTGGTCTGCAGTAAAATAACTTTAATTTAATATGTGATATGAGAAAAAGAAAATAAAACAATGAATAATTTATGAGTATTTAAATTTTTATGTTAGAAGTAAAAAAGATGTGTATTTCCTTCATGAAACCACGCTCATAGTTTGTTTCCCATTGTATGTCTTAATGAGATCCCACTTGAATGTTGTCGACTTTCTTCACAACCAAATTAGGGTTGTTCTTCTTTAGAATATTATCTTTGATGATTGTCGGTCCATGATACTAGACTTGGGCCGTGCTCCAACCATGAACCCGTAGATAACTAATGAGGCATTTGTTATGTATTTTTGGCCAAATATCTATGTTTTTACCTATCATCATGACTTAGGCATGCTATTTGATGTTGCTTTTCAGACTGTTGAGATTCTTATCTCTAATTATTTTACGAGATATGCCATTAGGCCGTATAAATGATTTAAACGGGCCAATCTATTCATCTCACCTAATCATACCTTATTCATTTTAGTTTCGATCATTGAAGTAGGTTATTTAGATCCGTCTAAATAATTTAGGCGGTCTAAAACAAGTTTTGGGAATTTTTTTTTTCTCTTTTTTTTTTAATATAAATGTATTTGTGAGAGTGGTGGATGCATAATTTAGATTCTTTTTTGGACTACATAATTAGAAAATTTTTTAAGGGTAAAATATAAACCCACCTCTACAAGAAAGGAACATTTCTTTTTCACATAAAAATGTTAAAATTCACGAGTGAGCAAACGCATGTTATTCAGGTTTGTGTACTTGTGTCCTCCGACCCACATCTCACTTGTCGGAATCCAAAAACTGCAAAAAATAAGCAACCAAACAACGCACTATCATTTTTTTCTAAAAGCAAAGTACTACTGTGCCCAATCGAAGTTCGACACGTCAGGGGTTGCAGCTCGGCCTTCTCACCCCCGACCGCACCCGATCACAGAAAACCAGTGCAGCAAAAAGCCATAACGCACTAAAACCTCTTCCTCTCACCGGCTCCCTAAAAACCCTAACTGTTTATCTTTCCATATTCGGACAGATTTCCTCTTTCGTTTTTTTTGGGAAGAACTAATTGAATTCTTCTTGCTGCAATGGAGAACAATAAGCCGAGGGAGCAGGATTTCTTGGTGGCATCAATCTCGCAGCTGTCAAATTCCGGCAGCGCCTCGCCCCCGGTGGTAGCGCGGTTCCGCTCCGACTCGCTCTTATTTGGCTCCGAGTCTCATTCGGACGACGCGGTCCAGTTCGATCTCAGCAATTGCCGGGTTCGTTTTTTGTGTTGTAGTGATTGAATTTTCTAGGTGTTATTTTTCGAGTTGGTTAAAACTAAAGCCTACTGAAGGATCAAAGAAGGATTTATTTTGTGCGTGCAGTTATGTTTTTTTGGGTGCTTTTAGTAATCATTGAATTGCATTATGTGCGTCGATCATTATGAGGAATATTTTCTTGTCCGAATATATGTTTATTGATATGAGGAATATTTTCTTTTTTAAACATTAGAATTTTTATACACAGAGAAAGTTGAGCTTTTCATGACTTCCGAACGTTTAGTTGTACAAGAATAAAGAAGGTTAGCTGATTTTCTTGTCCGAGTAGTGTTTAGTACACATAAGTTCCTGGAAGACAATGAAACACAGCAAAATAACACACTTTATGTTTAGTATGTGAAAGGGATGGAATCTGGAACCTATTTGGTATTAGAAAAATTGTTAATGCAGAATGTATATTCGTACGATTCTTGAAAATATTGGAAGTTTTCAATATAAAATGGTGAGTGGATTTCACTATGAGCCTCTTCTTTTCTTTTTTCTTTTTTTTTGGGAGCGGAAAATACTTTCTTTATTAACTTAAAATGATTAGTGCTAAAAAGTTATTGAATACCCAAGTTCAGTTCTTATGAAGATATCAAGCTCTGTCTCTTTTTCATTTTTATGTTTTATGATGGTTGATTTTGTTTTGTTTATCTTTTTCCAGCTTTTCAAGCTAGGTCGGTCCCAATCGTTGTGCATATCTGAAGCTTCTGATATAGAAAAGGAGGTATGATTTATTTCGCTGCCTGTATTTTCCAGTCTCTGGTTCATAGCAATCATGGGTGCAACTAGACCTCTTCACTATTGACTTTTGAGGGCCAAAAATATTGCATACGTTGGAACTTTAAAGTTGTTTTATTTCGCTTTCAAAAAAAGTTGTTTTATTTCAACCTATGATTGTGAAATATTAATTGCGATGAACTAAATTAAGATGCATCTCACAGTATATTTGCTCTTACTGGCCAAATTATGAGAACTTTTTTCTCCCCTTTCCTGCATCATATATTGAAACATTTTTTTTCTTCTTCGGTTGCCTTTTATCTTGTCAATCAGAAAAGCTATTCCAGAGGAATATCAATACAGTTTAGAAACGAGGATGAAAGTAGGGCCTTCCATTGTGCGTTTGAGCAATGGAAGAAGGAAGTGGGTGTTGAAGGTTGGTATATGATATCTATGTCTGTATTCCACGGAAAATGTGGTTGCACTTTACTCAGTATTAATTTCTTAAAGGGTTTTTCTAGACTTCTTTGTTTATGATGAATCTCAGGAGTGCAATACGTGTTTGTTATTGCAAGATTGAATACAAAGGCCAATGTTGGCAGTACTTGTTTATATTCATGTATAGGTGCAATCTGTGATATTCAAACTCAGGTCAGCTTACATGTCTGATAATGCAGTCCATGCTGGAGCACAGTGCTGATGCCTTATAATTGATTTATGCTATGATATTCTGGAAATGCCATTTGACATTTTTTGATAACTAGCCATACAATCATCACTGTGTTTGCATTTCTTTCTGAAGATCCATTATCAGTTATTTGTCAACATAATTTCCACCACCCACTTATCTTTCTAAAAATTAGTCTCCCTTCTCGTAAATTTTAGTTCAGCATTTTATTTAAATCAAAGTGGATAATATTGGAAGGAGGGAGTACCGTTTAAGGTAAAGGCTTTTTCATATGTCAATTCCTTTTCTCCAGGATCATTTTTGCCAAATGGAATTGCATCATCATCTGCAAGCAAGTTTGATGACAAAATAGAGGCATCTTCTGCCAAAATGTACTTCCATTACTATGGACAGCTTCTTCATCAACAAAATATGTTGCAGGACTATGTGAGGACAGGTTACATAACTTCTCTGAGCTAGAAATTGATGCTTTATTTTGATAAATGATGCAATATAACTTCTCTGAGCTAGAAATTGATGCTTTATTTTGATAAATGATGCAATACCTTCTCATTTTTTTTCTTTTATATCCAAAAAATTGAAATTCTGTGGCCCTTTTCTTTTCCTCGAGACTTGAAAACTTCGTGGCCTTTTCTTTTCGTCAAGATATTTTTTATAGAAGAGCTTATCACATTTTCTAGTAACTATAGGAAATTGGAACCCTCCTCCTCTATGGTGACATGGTGGAAATTTGTGTTTCCAGGATCCTATTATGCTGCAGTCCTTGAGAACCGTAATGATTTCACTGATCGTGTAGTAGTCGATGTTGGTGCTGGTAGTGGCATCTTGTCTTTATTTGCTGCTCAGGTTCTGAAACATAGATGATTCTTTCAAACTCTTTAGCATCATAAATATCAGCTATTTATGATTTTTGTTACGCTTTTCTCAGGCTGGTGCCAAACATGTTTATGCTGTTGAAGCATCAGATATGGCAGATTATGCTCGCAAACTAATATCTGGTAATCCGGCACTCAGTCAAAGAATAACAGTGAGTGTTCTTTTAAATCATACTTTGACCTATTGGTGAGATTAATCATTTTTAGCTTCTCTTATCAATTTCGTGATACATATTTCTGCTGATAGGTAGTTAAGGGTAAAGTTGAAGATGTTGAATTACCTGAGAAAGCAGATATTCTGATATCCGAACCAATGGGTATGCTTAACTATTTTACCTGATAGAATCTGTAGCTGACTAGATTAGATAAAGAAGAAACACTAATGCGGTGCTCTTTTTTAGTTAGACAAACACCCTTAATATTGTGTGTTTGGAATGTGATCCAAAATTCCAAACTGATTTACTGGAACTGAGTCAATGGACATTATTCTGCAGGCACATTGCTAGTCAATGAGAGGATGCTTGAGTCATACATAATTGCAAGAGATAGGTTCCTTGTTCCAAAAGGGAAAATGTTTCCAACTACAGGAAGGTGGTCATTTCCCGAGATCTTAACCTATTGTGGGATTGCTATTGTTACGGATCTCATTTTCCATAATTATGTTGTTTCTTCAAAAGAAAGAGCTTTTGAACTGTGGCAGTGTTCTTCCACATAATGCTTTTCTTTAGTTTGAAAATGCTTGCAAACTGTTCTGTATACTTCTTTTATTGATGTTACCCACGCTTAGATATGCTCTCATGAATGCTTGGATATGTTTGGCTAACTATTAGATCACAATTTTTCTTGTTATTGTTTCCATAGGGCCTGCTTTTAAATTATAAACAGTCCATGTTACTTGCATTTCCATCTCATATGCAACTTAGTTTAGTATCTGCAGTACTACTAGATCAAATGCTCAATTTGACTTTGGCGATGAACCACCCCTTTTAGGTGGATTTATAATTTCTTGAATGTATCTTTTAATTATCTATCCTGTATATGTTACTGTTTACTTGTGTAGGATACATATGGCACCGTTCAGCGATGAATATCTTTACATTGAAATTGCAAATAAGGTAAGCATTTTTTAACACATGGTTGTTTATAATTCTCTTCCTAATTAGGTATTTTATAGTTAATTGTCCACTGATCACAAGCTAATTTTTTTTTATAATGATCTAGAATAAATAACCCAATTATTTTTATAGCACGTGAAGGTTGAATATATCATAAAAGATCAATTGCTTACTATTTCTGTCTCGGCATGTTTTTACTGTTCATATGAGATGCATATTTATTGTTTCTGCTTCAAATCCAGGCATTATTCTGGCAGCAACAAAATTATTATGGTGTTAACTTGACACCTTTGCATGGAACTGCTTTTCAAGGATACTTCTCACAGGTTCATTTTAACTGCATTCATATGCTTCTTTTCTCTGCATCTATTTATAGTGATGGAGGCTTCTATATCTATTTTCACCATTAGTCTTCTATAATATGCACAACTGCGTCGTTCATCATTTCCTAAATCCATTATTGTTATGATGAACTTGCTCTCCATTTTATCCTGTGTACAATAAAAAGAAGGGTTTAACTAAATTTTGACATGGTATAGATATAGCCACTTTCCGTTGTTTATGTGAGAAGGACTATGCTAGGAAAGCAGCTTGCTCCTTTGCTTATTTGAACTTTGTGTAATTAAATACAGCCAAACTATTTCCCTATGTTATTTGGCAAAAGGTATTTTCTTTATAATCACATCATTCTTTTTCTCTTCAAGCGCATTCTGCTTTCTTTCACCTATTTGGTTTTGCGACGGTTAAAAATCAGTTATCCATCTAACATGTCTGGTTATATCTATTTTTTCTCCTCTGATGATTGCAGCCAGTTGTGGATGCTTTTGATCCTAGGTTATTGGTTGCACCTGCAATCTCCCATGTGATAGATTTCACTTCTGCTAAGGTAAATGTTAGCTTTATGAGAAGTTGTATATATGCAAGTTCAAAGTCCATTTACTGCCTTGTTATTTTCAGAACAGGGCTACGAAATCATGATTGAAGTGACCTAATACAATATGCTCTCTGAAATTTGAAACAGTTCTTGGTCAAAACATCTGATTCTAAAATTT
>AYJT01074832.1:0-10847 GCA_001278415.1 Ocimum tenuiflorum
CTGGTCGTTTTTGGACGTGCTGGATTCGGATAACGCGGCGAATGCGGGCCGCGTTTCGGATTTCGGGCTTTTTCATGAGCCCTGTGACATGTACATGCACATGCCGCCGCATCTCAACGATGACGATGACAGCGATGATGATAATGGAAATGGTGGTAATGCGCCATCTTTTCTTTGGAATTTTTAATCATCACTAAACATAATTAAATTTTAGTAATTACTTAAAAATCTGGGAAGAATTAAATAGGGATTTAAATCATGTTTTCCGGTTATTACATATATATAATGTATATATTTGCCGGAAAATTAAGGTCAACTTGGTTTTATTTATGGCGAAAATGGATAATGTTATTATCCTTACACAGTAGGAAATACGAGAAAGTCTATGCATCAGTCACGTGGTAATACCAACTATTAGAAATATCATGACATGTAGTATTTTTTTTTTTTGAGATGAAAATTTGATTCTTATAAGAATCTCAACTATTTTATGTCATGATGTTCTTAATTATTGGTATTGTTCAAGTGGGATAGCATGAATTTTCCGATTATATGTATTTATAGTGTTGGAAGTGTTGAATATTGTAAGATCAATGTATAGACTAGCAACAGTTCTGTAAACGCTACTGTAATGAATAAACTAGTTAAAAATAAATTTGCTATTGATGATTACACTTTGTCACCTTTTCTTTCCCGTTAATATTTGTGTAATCAAACCGAGTCGAGTTGTAATATATTATCTTATTCAATGACTTGTTATCCTCAATTTTTGTTTTGAGCTTTATTATGGAACACTTTGAAACTTATAACTTCAATCATGTTTAGTTAAGGGTAAATGAGATTTCGAAATATGAATTTCTATTGAAATATCTATATAATAATTTAATTAGTACCAATTACGGCTCTGATACTCCCAAATAGAAATCTTCTTACATATGCTTATAGGGTCTACTTTTTCTTTCTCATCAACTGAAAAAAAATGTAAAGAAACGACTTTTCATAAATTTTTCAGGGTACATCACTTTTTTTAAAATACACACCAAACGAAGCGTAAATATGTAGCTGCTTAAGAAGAAATTAGAGGTGAACTTGTAGACAACTAGACACAATAAAAATCAACTTTTTAGAGAATTTTGTGAAATGGATAGTGAGCTCCAGTTAAATGATTTCAGTGTGTCTCGTGCGATTCATCCTTTATGTATGTGTCCTTGGCGTTGGCACAATAAAGTCCTCTCTCAACACATTTTCATACCAAACAAACTTTACAATACCAAACCGTTAATTGGATGATAAATTATTCGAAAATTTTCAATTCACAACAAATTTATTCAAATTTCTAATTACATGATAAACTATGTGAATTTTGTTTAAGTATATGATAAATTGTCTTTTCCAGAGATGGAAATTTGATTGTACTTCATGACACGATATGATGTATTCACTTTTTGAGATGGTCAATTACCATTAATTCTTGGTTTTCTCTTGGAGGGTGGTTATTATACGAGAATATAAATATGTTCAAATCTACATACTATAATCATGTGAAACGCTTCTTTTCGTGAGAAATAAGAACAAATTTCGTTGGTTGCAAATTCTAATTTGTGATTCATATATGTATTTAACATTTTGATTAGTATGTTTACGTGTATGTTGTAGCATATAATACGTAAAAATGCATTAAACTTCTTTTTTCTCTCTTTAATAATTATTCAAAACTTTAAAAGTACATAACTCATTCGATTTGAATTATTTTTTTCACATAACCTATATCAAATTAAAGAAACTTCATTGCCCTAATTGCATGCGTTCACATGAAAAATTACACAAAAAATATAAATAATAATTTTATTCAAGAATTGTGTGTTACAATTCTATTTAAACGTGTCCATTTTTTCTATTAAAACATATTGTATTTTAGTTAAATGCATACAATTATACGAATATGTTTAGCAATACGCTTACATTGCTTGCTTTTATGAGATTTTTCATGGACGTACTGATGGCTTTTACATCAATTATGATTATGCCTTGAACGCGTAGTCGATATTGGGGTTCATGAAGAACGAGATTTGGAATGAAAAATGGGAATTTAAGGATTAATGTATTTTTTTCTTAAAAAAAAAAAGATTAAGATATTTTTAAAATTAGACTAAATTTAGAAATTCCCATGATTTTAGGTTTTTAAATAACTGTAGCAACGGGGATAGAAATCAATTATAATTACATTCATATATTAATCAATTTTAGGGTTATACAGAGTGAAATGGGGCAATAAATAAAATTTAGGGGATCTAATTCTAGTCCTCCAATTTTTGAGCTAGTATGCCAGGCCAAAAATTAGCAAATTTATTTCTACAGTGTAATTTTATAAATTTTATTGTGCCAAATATTTATCCTTTTTTCTAACTTAAGGACAATATTATAATAAATCTCATCCTGATGTTCCCATATAAAATTGAATCATTGACATTTATGATCATGGAAAAGATGTTTATCGACTTCATTCAGGGCTGATAGACATTTATCCCTCTTTTACTCTTCAAAACAATCAAATAGATCAAAAAAAAAAAAAAGCTTATACTTTTCAAAATACTAAATCTAATATATACTCTTTTCACATTCAATTCAATTTAGATGATCAATATGTTATTCTTCTATTTCGGCAACAGTTAATCATGTTCCAATCTCATGATGGACATAATCATTAATTAGCTGCTTCATTTATATTAAAAGTACTAACACTAAATACAACTATATAATATAAAACTTGATTAAAATATCGATTTCATGCAAAAGGTAGATTATGACGATGCAAGTGGTAGAAATACTAATATAGGCATCAATTAAGCTGACCACAAAATTTCAAGTCAACTTTATTAGGCAATTTGATTTAATCCGTTCAAATTGAATTTTTTTAGTTTTATATATTCCAAACAATTGGTTTGCAATTAGATTTATATTCTCGTATATGGTCATAAGATTATGCCTATGATAACCTCCTAGAGGAGATCACCGTTAAAAACAAATAAAAATTGAAAGAAAACCAAAATATGTTTTCCTATTTTATGACCATTATTGTTGGCCAATTCTGGGCGCCCTTCCTCCAACCTCTCACAAGTGCACATGTGACATCCTGTTATTGCGGGTCATTTATTTATTTTTTAAATATAGCTAAAATTGTGATTACATTAAATAATTATAAAAAAGATATCTACATCAAAATTCATAAAAAAATTCTCTTTAAATAGAGTCTTGCATTGCTGTAGTTTCGTATACAATACAAAATTCTCTATTTTGCATTAAACATTTAATTTATAGTTCATGTAATTGTAATTTAAAATTTTATGTGTTGCATTTGTGCTTTATCAATTTATCTTTTTATTTTGCAGTAATTATTGTAATTCTCATTTGTCAAGAATGATTTTTTTAGTGCATAATAACTAATTACTATGATTAAGAACTTACAATATTTATTCTATTTTTATTGTAGAAGAGAATTAATATTTTATTTAGAAGGTCACAATGAGTATGATTACTACAGTGAATACAAATTTTATTAAATTGTAGGTTGCATACGAAGATGAAAAAGCAATAAATATTTTATTAAATAGCTGGGTTCGGTGTGATCGATACAGTGGTGGTCTAAAATACCCACATAGGTATGTGTTGCATTACTAATTTAGTGGGTGTAGCTTTCGAGGGGCAGCATTATGATTTAGGTTGACATATACAATTCCTCAAGACCAAAAAAGAATAGTTAATTAACATGAACAAAGATGGGACTACTCATGCTATATCCAAGTCTATTCTTCACCTTCTTTTTTATTTATCAACGTGCTAAAATCCTCGACTATCCCCCTCCTCTCTGACTCGGAAAAAACACGAAAATAGATATTGCATATTCTACTTTAAAGTATATTTTCAATATAATAATAGTAGTATATATGAAATTAAATGTATATTTTTGTTAGGTAGTATCTGAAAAATAGTATCATTATTATTCATTCATGAATGTAATCGAAGCATGTGGTAGCCTAGTAGTAATGGAGCTCT
This sequence comes from Ocimum tenuiflorum, assembly GCA_001278415.1. Lineage (NCBI taxonomy): Eukaryota > Viridiplantae > Streptophyta > Magnoliopsida > Lamiales > Lamiaceae > Ocimum > Ocimum tenuiflorum. The sequence continues at coordinate 4,054 of AYJT01074832.1, forward strand.
TTGTATAATAGATTCAGATCAAGTCAATTTCTTAGATCAAGCTATTAAAATTGAGTTGTAATTTGTGTGGATCAAACCTTATCATGTCAATATGTTCAAATCATTCAATAATACCAAATTTGTATTAATTTTATTAGGGGGATTTAAAACAAATACATATTTGATATGTTAAACTCAAATATGAACATGTAGAAATGCAAAAACACCATATTTTTTTGGATTAAAAAAAATAAGACAATGATCTAATACAATAAACACGATAAAAGTACATTATAATTAACATGTAAGTTCAAGATGTTAAACCAAATCAAATGACATATCTACAAATATAAAATTAAAAAATTCCCAATTTAAAATTTGAAGTTCTTAATCAAACAACATTACATCACTACGGGCTATAAGTTCAATCATTAGAATTCAAAACCCTCAATTTTGTTAGCGAAAAAGAAACGTCGATGATGCTTATGCGATCCGACACGATTTAACAGATTATTTGTATTACGCATGAATGTAATGTCGATCAATCCGATAAGATTCAAGTACGAATTGGGATTCTCATCGTATTAGAAATTATCAATCCCAATTGAGAACGTATTTATATAATATGATAGAGTGACGATTCTTTTATACCATAAAAGATAATATCCCTTACACACACATGTTCCATCCGACTTTTTTGGGCGCCGTCCAAAAAGATGACCTGAATTTCTAGAAATGAGATCACGTATGTGAACATATACGGTCAAAGTCTTGTGTAATCTATACAATGTAGGACTAGTTTTAGAGATTCCTCGTACGTAAATTATATTCTATTTTTGGCCGGCAATTTGTGGTTTGGTAAAGCAAACCTAGATTTTGTGGCATCTCGCTTTTGTAATTTATCTCATTATTATATATCGTAATATAATATTAGAGATCTCCGAACCATTATGACCACATGAGCTTTTGACTATTCAGCATTTGACCTAGCTAGCCACACGTGTCATCAATTTATCTAATAATTTTTTCCAGTTCAATTTATCTAATATTTATTTAACTAACTAACTTCATTTTGATGACCTAGCTACTTGTAACTTTCAACATTTCTGTTTTGACTTATAAATATTCGGGATTAACATTTAATATTTGAAAATTGTTACAATTGTGACCTCAGATCATGAATTCATTCCTCAAAATTATATTTGGAAAGATACGACGTCGACGTTATTTTAATTAATGAAAGTAAGATATCAAAATGACGTGTAATTTTATGTAGAATTTCAAGAATTTTCGGATAGTCATAGAACAATCTTGAAAATCTGTAAAAATTAAATATTCAGTTAAAAGTGGAGGAAGTAATTAATTACAAATTTCAAACGTTAAAATGCAAATTTTTTATATAAATAATGTGGATTATCATATATGGACGGAGGATGTGGCAATCGATGATTAAGATACGTGTTTTGTGATTGCTTTTTTTCAGATATTTTAATCTGAAAAGTGCAACTTTTTAAAATAATAATAATTGACTTGAGTTTTGAAAGCGAAATCTGCAGCTCGAATGCTATCTTCAGATGTATTCAAACGGCTAGCATTTGGAGTTGACTATGATGGATTAATTTAGTGATAGAGTGGACGGTTCCACGAGTATGGATCTTATATTTAAATTTCATTAAAATCTTAAATTGAATTATTCAAAATATATTTTTTGAATAGTTATTACATAAAAAAAAAAGATAACACTTGAGCTAAATGTTTTTGGTCTTGTCTTTTGACACTTTGAAGTGCCAGGAGGGTCAAACCATTTTCAGAATTCTTAAAGAAAATCATATAAAAAACCAGTTTAAGATCATTAGTTAAACTTTTTTCTTATTATCGTTAAGCTTGTGAATTTATTTATTTGGTTTTATGTTGTCCTTCAGTTCATTTCATCAAGTCTCCTAATACTTGCAAAGATAATTTTTCCTTCATAGTTTTTATATCCAACATTTTAAATTTAGTGTAGGCTCTCTATTTCAGCTCTACTTTGTGTATCCCATTTTCATTGCTTGTCCCATTTTCATATCTCAAATCATCCAATGAAATCAAACCACTTTAATATAGTTTGGTCAATTTAATTAGAAAGAATTATGCGGGTTGTGAAATATTCAAATGTACATAGTGATTTATTCAATACTTTACTCTTCATATCAGACCATCTACGCTCTACATGAATCAAACCCTATACATACTTTTTTTTTTGTGTTGCAAAATTAGGCAAGATTCACATAATTTATTGCTATGGCGGCTCTCTGGTCAACGGTGGGTGTCATCACCTTCGTCTTCCATTATTATATAGACAAAGATTCGTTCTGTACGATGATTCCGAAAGGGGACACCATGAATCTATCATTGGAGATTCACACACACATGTGGTGTTCATATTCAGTTAGGCGTAGAACAGCTAACGTTGACATTTTTGGTAGAAAACAATCATTTAGGAATCACAATCGATAGAGACAGGCAAAAAGTATTTATCAAAGTTACAAAATATATTAACATATACATATAATTTCTACCCTTTTCTCGTATTGCAGAAAAATATGCCGATTACTATGATTCAGTAGAGCTTCTCTTTTACAAGAAAAAACCAAACCAAAAAGTTATGAAAAATGAACAAATAAATAAAACACAACAAAGGTGATGATATAAATAATAAAGATTTTTCACTATTATGCACGAGTTTATATTTCAAATATCTGATTCTCTATTGCTCAAGCAATCACCATTTTGATAAATTTCCATGATTGATGAATGAAGTAGGAGCATTATGAACTATGCTTACAGTGAGAGGAGAGGAGGAAGTTTCTAGAATTTTTGTCGCGCGGTTTTGGATTGCCTAAGCCAAGAGCTGGGAGACCATTGAGTTTTGAGAATCTGGCCCATGATTGTTAACACTTGGAATTATGTTTCCAGGAGAAATGAATTTAACAAACTCCTTCAGCTCTGTGAAGCTGCTGTGTTCACTGTATGGCACCTCGTACCTGAAACAGTCACAATCATCGTTTTAAGCTTCAAGAAAACACCCAAACAGAAGTTGAAATTATGCCTCTTAATGGTGCTTATAATGATTGGGATGAAGATTCTTCACCTTATAATGGTGCCCTTCTGCCACCTTCTTCCAGTGGACTTCTTCCCCTTTCCAAATGACCAGCCAGTGGGTGAGAATGCGACTATCAGACTGAATCGACCCTGCAGAACAAATCGATACTTTATGGCACATAACAGAAGTCGATATACAGCTTAAGAGACATATTATATGGTTACCTTGTAGTGGTTTGACACGTGCGTAAGTCTTTTGAAATTGGCAATGCTCCACATAGGAACAACATGGATATGGCTCTCCTGTTCATTCAATGTAAACCACTGCATATCTTCCTGTTGGAAGCCGAGGCATTCTATGATGCGTAGTTTGGCAGCAGTGACGTAGACTTTCTTGCGGAGTGTTCTAGCAATCTCTACAAACAACCTCTCTTTTCCTGTCCACAAACAAAAGTGCAACTCATATATTTAAGTTCGATGGTGGATTGAGGTCTATATATGATGTGTTCTTGGACTTATTTACGGAGACCTACCGATTGTGTAGCTGCCAATCAGAAACAAGGTCTTTGGGTTAAAAGCTTCAGCTTGGATGGATTCAATGACAAATTGGATTATGGATTCCTGTTTTGGAAAGTCATACTGCAAGAGTGGAAAAGAAGGAAAGTACTCATTTAACAGCATAAAGAGGAACATATTCTAGGAGAAGATATTTGCAAATGCAGTGCATCACTATTCTAATTCAAAATATAGATGGACAGTGATTGTGTATTAGTTTTGAACATATACCTCAGCCTAACAAAAGAATTGTGATCAGTTAAAAGAGGAAACTATTGGCTTATACTTGATAAATGATTTTGATTTTCCACAAGTACTTGGAAAAAATTTCCACTAGACTGCAACATTATGTAGCCACTTTGAAATGAAAAATCCATCTCTATCTCTGACTATTGGCATGTGATAATGAAAATTTCGGTATCTATTACCTGTGGATTACAATAGGTTGTGTCAAGGATGAGAGTGTGGATGGGACAACCTTGCAAAGTGGACAGTTCCGTCATTTCCTCACAAAATCGGAAATCTCCAGTGTGTAATACAGGCTGTGTATAATGAACAGATTCCAACTTAGAACACTAGACAATAAATTCAAAATCTGTAAGCTTTCTCAACAACTTATGCACACACCTTTCCATTGGGTGGTTCAAATAATATTATGACCGCACCGGGGCAGTGATTAGCATCAAAGCATGTCACATCTGTTCCTGCAATATTGATCTTTTGATGGAGGGGCAAAACCTGAATTTTCTCCCATGGAATTCCGATTTTCAGATTGACTAGCTTTGCTGTAATTAAGGAACAATATATCATCCCATGACTGAACGACCTCGTAAGTCCTTGATAATCTGCAGAAAGCAGGGTGATGTAAATGTTTTAGCTCTTCTTTTTCCAAATGAATATTCAATTGCAATGAAGGTGGTGATAGGTTTTGTCTAAGAATGGCAGATTACACGTATATGATTAAGTTCTATCCAGTCGGACTTACGATCTAAATGGAAGTGAGTAAGAAACCAGTGGGAACAATCTCTTCTTAAATACTTAAATCCATCCTGCAAAATTATAGAACTATCATTAGGACTATTTTATAGCAAAACAACCCTACTTACATAAGAAAAATAATGCAATACAAGCAGTTACAATTCGCAACTAGTCTGATGACCTTCAAATGGTTGAAGAGATTGAACACTAACCAGGGTTATCACCTAATTCAAGTAGTTTAAGAAATTAAAACTACAGGTGCATATCTAACGCTATAGAATTCTTTATCAAGGTATTTTATTAGTATGCATGTAAAAGTATATGATGCAAATGACTGATAATAACAGATAAGGAAGAAAGTCTAAATTAAATTACTAGAAACTCTGATGCGGGATATACAACTGAAGGAGAAAGATTGATCACATACTATCAAGCAACAATTATTGCTAAACAAAGAAACTGTAGTAGTAGATATATTGAAAAGAAAACTTACAACACGAAATGGTGTCCCAGGTATTATACACCACAAAGGGACATCTTTCTGCTTCCCATTCCTGACACGATCTTTCTTTTCCATGCTCTTATGGCGAGTATTTTCCTTACTTCTTGGAATGTTGCTTTGTATATTAGGACCACCGTCAACTTTTCTTTTTATCAGGCGAGGGCCTGAAAAAAAGTCGGTTATTAACTTGTTTGTCCCTGATTTTGTTTCATCTGATACGCTTCTTGACAGATTTGTCTTTGATTCCACAGTCCTGGAGGATTCGCTTCTTAGCTCACTTAGAGCATGAAGAATTTTTTTCCTCGGACCAAGTGTTGTAATGCCGATGCTAAATAGATCCTGCCATAAAGCAATCATAGAGTCCGCTCACAGTTTTATCAAATGATGAAGATCGAGATATCCATATCACTACTAATTTTTTGAAAGCCTAAGCACCTATTGTATGAGTCATGACACTGAACCGTTAACCATCCAGAATTCAAATTCTAAGCAGGCTTACATGGTCTGTGATTATTACAGCACACACGAGTTTGAAGAGGACTCCAAATGCATTTGTTAAATCCATGTCTGGTTCAATACTTCAATTTTGTCTTCTTTTTAAGTATCTGTCAATCCTTGTGTGTAGTAACGTTGCAATATCCAATTTTTTTTTTTTTTTTCATTTTAGTATTTTCTTAGCATTATTTAATTCAATATAATGCCCAATAAACAATGGTCCTGTAAAATTCAAGAGATCCCACTTTTAAAAGCTATCCTATAAAGATGCATATAGACATGAGTGTAGCATCAAGTCATCAACACTTCATTTCCACCACTGAATCTTCAAAAATGCATAGCTATTGCTCTAAATAAAGAAATAGAATGTGCAAACCTCTTCTTCCAGCCTTAACAATGCATCCCAGTCAATCTCTTGTTGCACAAAATTTTCTTCATATTTTCCAAGGCCCAATTTGCGCAGCCATTCTACAACTGGAGATACATCCATCGTATTTTCAGCAGGTTTTATCAGAGAACCATCAAAAACTTCCCCGGGACACTGATGTGCTTCAATATCATCATTACTAGCAGCAACCTGAAGCGCATTACGTTAAAATGTTCAAATATGACATCAACTCCAATATGCAATACACTTAACTTACTTTTCCGGCAAAACAATTATCAAATGAAACAGCAAAGTCCATCTTTTTGCCAAAAAAATCACTTGAAATTACTATCTCAGCCTAATGCTGAGTTTTCCATTTGCTACATGATCCATTTGTAGTGCAAAATCACAAATCCAACCTGATACACCTCTCATTTACTTGTCCATAACATCACAGAAACAGAGCATTTAGCCCACCTCAGACTTCGACAAATTACCATAAACAAACAATGCAAAAGAATCAAATTTCTCACCTCAGCAGGAGCCTCCGCAGAGTCTAGACACTCATTAGTGTGAATCTGCCTCCGATCATCGCTCAACTCCGATAAATCGGCACCACAAAGAGGGCAACAAATCGCAACCTCACATTTTGGACCATCATCTCCTGCATCATCGGTGCCCTGCCTATCGACCTCATCACACAACTTGAGCAGCACATCGAGCTGCGAGCTTCCTTCCGAAGCCTCTTCATCGCAAGCCCCATGATCCTCTTCTGCAATTAGCTCTAAATTTCGTGATTCCGCCAAGCAGTCGTTGCGTGAGCAATCACTGACCCCT
>AYJT01074898.1:0-10623 GCA_001278415.1 Ocimum tenuiflorum
GAAAGGTAGTGAGAGGGAGGCCATAGGAACAAGCTTGGAGTTAAACCAAGCAAGAAGGATGGACTAAGCTTAAGGAAGAAAGCAAGCTCGTAGAGGGAACCGAGTAGGAAGAAGTAGTTGTTCTAGCACCTCATTTCCCCAAGAAGCTGAGATGAGAAATCTTAACCTTGGTAGGAGTAGAATGTTGTGTTGTAACATGTAATATCTAAAAACATGCTAGATCTATGATTTTGACAAGCATGACAAGCTTCATATGAGATGAAGATCATTAGATATCTTATTGGTTGATGGATAAAGCATGAGATGATGTGTTGAGAATGAAATAGGTTATTGAAAGTGATAAAAGCATGGTATGATGATGTATGGAAGCATAATAGTGATTTACGACTCGAGTACGTTTATAATCGTTAGATATTATTAGTTAGGATAGAAATGATGATTATATGACAAAAGAATGCCTTGGGAAGTTGTGGAGATCATTGAATGGGATTTGATTGAGGATATAACAAAAACAAGGAGAAAATGGGCGAAAGGTGACCTCTCGGGTTGACGGGAACCAAGCCGTCACCCGGAACCAACAACCAAAACCACGAGGGGGTGAGGTCCCGGGTCTACGGCTTGTTACCGGCAACTGACGGCTCAAATTCATCGACCCACCACAAGCTTTTGGTTGCTCACGCATCACTGGCTTAGTACCGGCTACCGACGACTCAGAACCGACGACCCTTTTTCCACCCAGACCAACCCTCGTGTCACCAGTTCAGTACCGGCAATCGGCGGTTCCAAACTTTCAACCAGAGCCAAAGAACCGATGGCTCTCGAATCAACGGTGGGGTACCAACGATTACTAATTTTTGAATTATCGAAACCGAAGTTCCGCAAACCCTAACCAATGATGTATTTCATCGAACATGATCGCGTGTCGATGTGTTTCAATTTCCATATTCAAAGAGCATACGTAGAACGATAGACCAATTATATGAGACTTAGATTGGACATGTATAAGCAGGCATTCATTCGATTTGGAAACCTAGAATATGAGAACTCATAACAATGATTTTATTAAGGTTGTGGAGTGTTGACGAAGCTCGAACCAGGGCCTTCTAATACCTAAGCTTAACCTGAAAACAAGGTGGGCTCTCTTATATTAAAACTAAAACTAAATGTTTTCTTGTTTTGAAAACAAACTACCTGTTGAAATTTGAATGAGATGCCTAAAATGTTTTACATGCTATTTGTCCTCTCACCGGTAGTATAGTACCGGGAGAGTGGTGATGTCGATGATGATATTGATGATGATTGGTGGTGATGGTTGGTGATGATATTGATGAAATATGATGTGTTGGTTGATCACACTAGCCTATGGCTTCTCGGGATTTGCTCACAACGTCTTGCGTGGGAGGCTTACCCTAGTTGGATTATAATTGATTGATTGATTGAATGACAAATAGCATGGTTGAAATGTGAACATATGATAATCTGGTTTTTGCGGTCATGAGCGGTTCTTTGAAATAAAACCCTCATGACTTGCTTAATTGAACATTCTGTCTATTCATGTTTTTATGTATGTATATTTTTGGCACTGTGTTTACTGAGTGCATTCGTGTACTCAACCTTGTATATCTTCCTAAATGTGCAGGTTGAAGAGCAGCGATGTTGGAGACGATATTGAGCATTGACTTTCCTTTGGGTTCTTAAGAGTGTCGAATTTTACATCGCCATATGTATAATTCTCCTATAAACATTCTGTTGGGTACTTTTGAGTTAATACATGGTATGGGTCTACAACTAAACTTAATATTGCTTTTGAAAACCATTAAATACTTGTTCACTTTTACTTTTTTTCTCAAATGCTTAACTGTTCCTTATATTAAACCACCCTATATTGTTGTTATTAAGTAATGATCTTCCCTTATATCGAGTTATCACTTGGTGGGATCACGTCACCGACTGCTGTTTCACAAGGGTGAAGTTCGGGGCTCGACAGAGTGGTATCAGAGCAATCGTTTCCGCTTTGAACTTTAGAGTCCGTTATAAGTCTAAAATAGTTGATTTCATTCGTTCTTAAGAACCATTTCTTAAAATCTAAATTATTTCTTAAAGCTTAGCTAGCGTGGGATCGCTTGCCCAGAAGATGATTTAGTTATGAGTGTATGCGAATTTAGTAAAATGATTTATGATGAAAGTGAAATTTAATGATAAGGTCCTCAATGCTCAAATGTCCCGACTCGCCGCCTCAACCAAGTAAAGTTATTTTGAAGCCGACTTATGATCATGGTAAAAATTTGAAGATTTCTTTTAGTTACTACCACGCAATGCGTAACACCTTTCAGGTCGTGGGGACACCCATGTGAGCTTGTAAAGGTGAATGCATGTGTTGGTACTGCATAGCACCTCCAAGCCGTGGGGATGCCCATGTGAGCTTGTTAAGAGTGTGAGTAGAAACATTTGGGTAAACAATTGGTGAAACCATTTAAGTTTGCAAAGGACATGAGTCGGCCTAACTATTGGAATTGAATCTTTGAAAAATGAAAAGTGCTTCCATTGATTTGAGAAAAAGCATTGATTTTCCAAACTTGTGACCAGTGCCATACATACGTTTTTAGTTGAAAGTTGATGATGGAATTGAAAGATGAGCTAGTATGCTTGCCCACTTCGAAATTGATATATGCCTTCAATGGTTTACATGTGATTATGATGATGATTATACTATCGCAATTGAAGTTGCAAGAACCTTATGTGATGAACATAGACGTTAAGAAGCATGCTCTCAATGCTTGAATGAACTTATACACTTTCTAGTGAGGACTCGTAGAAAGACCTTATTCTAGGAAGATTATGCGAAATAGAACTTATAACGAAAGCATGGGAACATTTGGAGAGATCTTTAATGTAATGAAGCGTGAGGCTTCTACGACATTCTCTTAGACAAATATTGCTTGTGTACCCCGATAATATGACTGTACGCGTTGTTATGATGATTGACTTGGTAATATAGACCTAACATGTGTATAGAAGTTCTTGCGATATCTATGTATATGAACACTCGTCCATGAGACTATGGGATATGAGTTTTAGGTAATATTACCCCGCCTTGGCTAGATAATAATGGACTCAGCATTTCCTCCATGAGATATTGACCTTGTCGTGAATTTTGTGTAGATGACAGGAAGAAAATTCACGGCGAGGAAGAGATTACGGCCAATGCCACTGGAGCACAATGCATTAGGGCTTATAGGACCTACCAGCACTACGCAGGCTATGATATAGCAGAGCTTATGAGTTAGTATTTTCTATACTGGACGAAGGCTTTTGCTTTAGGAGTATCTGCAGCCGAAGGAGTAGTTAGGCTAATTGGACTGCTGCCACCTATCTGCAAGGGTGGGCGGGGAAAATCGCAATAGACTACTTATTTCAATGGCCTAATGTGCCAGATCTGGTAGGAGATGTGGCAGCATGTTATCATGCATATGATGAATGTGTATGTGACTATGAGACATCCACCATATCGACCCTACTTGCCAACACTAGACTTTGATGTCTTGTTGGAAGTGATTGTAGAGGCGACCGAAGAGTTAGGCGATGTTGTAGATAAGGAAATGCCAACACCCCAGCTCCCTCCGCTCCCTCATGAAAGCGAGGCAAGGGCCTCGAGACCACCTCAGGAGGACACACCTCCCCAGTACACTTGGATCACGATGAGTACAAGGTAGTTTCGATATCACATATAGATAGGTACACATCTAGACCCATTGGACTTCTCGATAATGAAGAGGGGCTTCCTAGGGACTAGCAAGAGGTCGAAATCTAGGTTGAGATTGATACCGACGAGGAAAATGATGCAGTGGATGAAAGGCCAGAGCCGATGGACATCGAGAACAAAGAAAACCCAAGGAAGGAGGCGTGGTGCCAATGTAGATCGTGGGCAATGAGGAGGCATATATGATGCTCGAGTTTGAGCCACCTCTTATGATAGCAGAGCCCATTGATGCTGTTCCTTTGCAGGTCTGGCGGTTTGGAGGAAATGATGACGATGACCCAGATGAGTTCTATGAGGTCGAGAAAAAAAACCCCGAGGAAGAGAATCCTGATGAGGATCCCGAGGAGGACTTCGATGAGATTGAGGATGAACCCCAAGGAAGACCTCGAGGATTCCGAGGGTGAGGTCCCCAAAGACGACTTGGGTGAGGTAATTGACAAAGGACCAAACTGGAAGCACCATTGGAAGCAGGATTGGGGTAGTAATGATGACTCAGATGGTGATGACTCCGATCAGAATAACATCACCATGAATATTGACGCCTTCCTAGGAGGAGGCAATTGACTCCACTATTATAGGCATTTGACTTAGCCGATAGAGCTAGTGTGTGGATGTATCTAATATTTTGGCTGTAGCGTAAGCCCTTCGCGTGGGTAGCCCGCAATGTAGTAGTAGTATAAAGATATGTATGTTAATTTCTAGTACTTTCAATGACTATGTGTTATCAGCCTTGATAGGGCAAGATGATGTAGAAATTTCAATTATATATGTGGAGTTATGTTATGAAATACTGACTTTTGATATGATCAATGGAGTTGAGTCCTCTTTTATATGTATACCGATCTAAATATATATATATATATATTGGAAGATGCTAATAGTGTGAATTTTCTCTAGAATGTGGCTGAGACATAACCGTATCAACCGTAACCCTAATCTCAATGAGAACGTGGAAATGAACAACCCACCTCCTGAGCAGGAGGAAAGGCCTAAACCACCCTCACCGCCTCGAAGGATTAACGAGATTTTATGAGGCATAACCCACCTACTTATAGTGGTCCTGGAGACCCATCAAAGATAGAAGCCTGGGTTAGAGGGAGAAAATTTTTAGATTCTTAGCATGCACAGATCAAGAAAAGGTTGAGTGTGCTTCCTACTAGCTGAATGACTCAACAGACTATTGGTGAGAATCAATTCAAAAGAAGATGTCCCTGAGCAATTAGAGCAATTTACGTGGGAGGAATTCAAAGAGGAACTCTATGCTGAGTTTGTACCTTTAAATTATTGGTAGTGGGTGAACACTGACCAAATAATTATCAAATCTGTAGACCGTTATGAAGTTTAACTTGTTAGACAGTAAAACGTAGAATCCACCCTACTGTTTAGATAGGTTTTTAATTAGAGAAAATAACTAAATTATCTAAAAGAGAAATAAAATAAAGTAAATAAAACAAATAAAAGAAAATATAGATTCTAGGCTAGTCGACTCCTTCCAAGAATGAGGTATACATCGATGCATCCAAGAATGGACTAGGTTGTGTATTGATGCAAAATCGAAGGTTAATTGCATATGCCTCGCGGCAGTTGAGAGTGCACGAGCTTAACTATCCGATGCACGACTTAGAATTGGGAGCAATTGTGCATGCACTGAAGATTTGGAGACATCATCTGTATGGTGTGAATTGCTCAATCTTCACAAGTCACAAAAGCCTAAAATACTTTTTTCACCAGAAAAAATTGAACATAAGGCAAATGAGATGGTTAGAATTAGTCAAGGACTATGATCTATCCTTAAATTACCGGCCCGGGAAGGCCAACACCGTGGCTGATACACTAAGTCATAATATTATCCCTAAGGCCTATGCCTCACTTACTCACGAAGGTGAGTTGATAAAAGAATTCGAAAGAATGAGATAGGATGTGGTAATTCCACCAGGGTCAGAAGATGGCATTATAGCCTCTTTAACGATCACTCCAAAGCTATGAGAATGAATCATCCTGGATCAATGACAAGACGAGAATTTAGAAAGACAGAGAAGGAAAATCAGGACCCAAGGAGTGGACAAGTATGGAGAGGCACCTGATAACACAATTGTATTCGAGAATCGAATTTGTGTGCCATTAGATGACGTCCTAAGAAAAGAAATCTTGAGCAAAGCCCACGATACCCCTTACGCTGCTCACCCAGGGAGTACCAAAATATATCAGGATTTGACATGACACTTCTGGTGGGATGGGATGAAAAAGGATATAGCGACCTTCGTAGAACGATGTTTAGTGTGCCAGCAAGTGAAGGTGTTACATCAAAGACCATATCGAAAGCTACAACCCTTACAGATTCTAGAGTGGAAGTGGGATCCTATCACAATGGATTTTGTGACTGGTTTGCCTAAGTCACAAAGTGGGAATACGGCGATGTGGGTAGTCGTCGAACACCTTACCAAGAGTGCTCACTTTATACCCTTCAAAGTTACTGATGGATCTAATAAGTTAGCTCAGCTTTATGTGCAAAAGATTGTTAGATTACATGGAGTACCTATGTCCATTAGGTCTTACCGAGAAATGAAGTTCACCTCCAAATTTTGGAACACCCTACTAAAACAATTGGGCACTAAGCTAAACTTCAGCACCGCCTTCCATACTTAGACAGATGGGCAATCAGAGCGAACCATCCAAATGCTCAAGGACATGCTAAGGACAGTTGTCCTATATTGAGGTGCTAAGTGGGAACCGATTCTACCCTTAGTGGAGTTCGCGTATAATAATAGTTATCAGGTGACCATTGAGATGGCGCCTTATGAGGCATTGTATGGAAGAAAGTACCGCTTTCCACTATACTGGGATGAAGTTGGTGAAAGAAAAATCTTAGGACCCGAAGCGGTGGAAGAAATGATTCAGACAATTCGGATGATTCATGCCAGAATCAAGGAAGCCTAGGATCGCCAGAATTCCTATGCATATAATAGGCGCATCGAATTGCACTGTGAGGTCAGGGACAAAGTGTTCTGGAAAGTATCCCCCTCAAAAAGGATAGTTAGATTTAGAGCAAGAGGTAAACTAAGACCTTGTTTTGTCTGACCCTATGAGATTTTGGAAAGGGCCAGACCAGTGGCCTATCGTTTGGCCTGATCCCCAATTTTGGGAAATGTCCACAATGTTTTCCATGTATCACAGTTATGTAAGTATATTTACGACCCAAGACATATGACACAAATAGACGATGTTTCCATGGACCCCAAGTTGAAATATGAGGAACAACTAGAAGCTATTCTGGATAGGAAAGAATAGCAATTAAGGAACAAGTAAATTCCTTTAGTTAAAGAGCTGTGAAATCAACATGGACTGGAAGAGGCCACGTGGGAACTAGAGAATAAGATGAAAGAGAAATATCCCGAACTATTCCCTATAAATTAGCGAAATTTTGGGACGAAATTTTTTAAGGTGGGGAGGATATAACGCCCCACATTTTTCCAACCAAATTTCGACGATATATTTTTCAAAAACCATAATTGTGGGTCTTATTGATGTTATACATATATATATATATATAAATATATGTATATGATGTATTGGACGATCGTAAATTAATTAGATATTCTCCATCTAGATTATGATCTAATCAATTACTCCGTTTGGGTACGAGGATCAAGGGTAATAAATTAGAGAAACCCATCTCACAACCCTAACTCGATTATCAGGGTCCTTTTTAGGTGTGATAACCTGTGTAGAAAAATTGATATAATTATTAAATGAGGCTTACAAATTATTTATATGTAGGAAAATATGTGTAATTCTCAATTCATCGAAATAAGATTGGTACTGCTTGTATTCAATATATCATGATGACATGTACGTTGCGACCTTGGAATAGGAATAAGAGATTCCCGTGACAGATATAATCCGTGCAGTGTCTAGAAAGGCAATACAATACGTGATATATGTGATAAAGTGACAATTGAGTGATGTGATGTGATGGAAGAATTATCCACCAAATCTTCCCTAAATCAAGGAACTTTAGTACTAGGTAGGTATTAATGAAGACCAAATTTTCCAAGCTTCATTTAATACAATTCCCGTCATCATTTCTTCAAATAAACACGTGTATTTACTAATCACCCCAACCAAATCAAATACACACACAATACACAAACCACATATACACATGACATACACAAAACACACACGACACATACACACCTACACACACTTCATCAACCTTATTACAATTTGACATGTGATTATATCACCCTTCCAAAGAAATCAACTAATTAAAACCAATCATAAAAGTATAGGAAGAGTACTTCTACTTGTATGAATACTCTTCTACACACACACTACACCCAAAACACCTACCACACCCCTATAAATAGAGGTGTTGGGTCCTTGTTCTTCCACCACCCTAAGGCAAAGCTCGTGCAAAATTTCTCCTCAAACTAAATCCTCGAGAGAGAAGTAGAGAGAGAGGTAGTGAGAGGGAGGTTATAGGAACAAGCTTGGAGTTAAACCAAGAAAGAAGGAAGGACTAAGCTTGAGGAAGAAGCAAGCTTGTAGAGGGAACCAAGTAGGAAGTTAGAGTTGTTCTAGCACCTCATTTCCCCAAGAAGCCAAGGTGAGAATTCTTGATCTTGGTAGGAGTAAAATGTTGTGTTTAAGCATGTAATACCTAAGAACATGCTAGATCTATGATTTTGACAAGCATGGCAAGCTTCATATGAGATGAAAATCATAAGATATGTTATTGGTTGATGAATAAAACATGAGATGAGCAAGACATAGGTTATTGAAAGTGATAAAAGAATGCTATGATGGTTTATGGAAGCATGATAGTGTTTTACGACTTGAGTATGTTTATGATCATTAGATATTATGAGTTAGGGTAGAAATGATGATTATATGACAAAATAATGCCTTGAGAAATTGTGGGGATCATTGAAATGGGATTTGGTTGAGGAAATATCGAAAAATGGAGAGAAAATGGGCAAAAGATGACATCTCGGGTCGACGGGAACCAACCATAACCACACAGGGGTGAGGTCTCAGATCGCCAGCTCAGTACTAGTGATCAAAGGCTTGGTACCAGCTACTGATGATTCGAAACCGTCGACCAGAGCCGGAGAACCGATGGCTACCGAATCGAAGGTGGGGTACTGACGATTACCAATTTTTGAATTATCAGAACTGAGGTTTCCCAAACCTAACTAATGACGTATTTCATCGAACATGATTGCGTGTCGATGCATTTTGATTTCCATATTCAAAAACTATACATAGAACGATAGATGAATTATATGAGACTTAAATTGAACGTGTATAAGGATGCATTCATTCGATTTGGAAACCTAGAATATAAGTACTCATTACAATGATTTTATTAAGGTTGTGGAGTGTTGACGATGCTCAAACCAGGGCCTTCTATTACCTAAGCTTAACCCGGAAACAAGGTGGTCTGTCTTATACTAAAACTAAAGTGAAATGGTTTCTCGTTTTAAAAACAAACTACTTGTTGAAATTTGAATGAGATGCCTGAAATATTTTGCATGCTATCTATCCTCTCACCAGTAGTTAGTATTGGGAGAGTTGTGATGTCGATGACGATATTGATGATGATTGGTGGTGATGGTTGGTGATGATATTGATGAAATATGATGTGTTGGCTGATCACACAAACTTATGGCTTCCCGTGATTTGCTCACAACGACTAGCATGGGAGGCCTGCCCCTAGTCGGATTATGATCGATTGAATGATTGAATGACAGATAGCATGGTTGAAATGCGCGTATATGATAAATTGTTTTTTGCGGTCATTAGCAGTTCTTTGAAATAAAACCCTCATCACGTGCTTGATTGAACAAGCTTTCTATTCATGTTTTTATGTATGTATGTTTTTGGCACTGCGTCTACTGAGTGCATTCGTGTACTCAACCCTGCATATCTTCCTAAATGTGCAGGTCGAGGAGCAGTGATGTTGGAGACGACATTGAGCATTGACTTTCTTTTGTGTTCTTAAGTGTCTTGAATCATACATCACCATATGAATAATTCTCCTATAAACATTCCGTTGGGTACTTTTGAGTTAACGTATGATATAGGTCTGTAACTAAACTTAATACTGCTTTTGAAAACTATTAAATACTCGTTAACTTTTTCTTTCTTTCTCAAATGATTTTTCGAACTTAGTCTATGCTTAACTATTCCTTATCTTAAACCGCGCTGTATTGTTGTCATTAAGTAATGATCTTTCCTTATATCGAATTATCACTCTGAGGGATTGCGTCACTGACTGCTGTTTCACAAGGGTGAAGTTGGGAGTGCGACACAAGACCTCTGTCATCTACAACTCGTAACAACCCATAAAATACTCGGAGCCCCTTGGCACGAGTATCCAAGCTCTGGGATGACCTATTCTCCAGAGGGTAAACTGCTCAGTCATAGTCATCCACGGCTCCTTTAAAAACACCATGCGCCTCTACACGCATACCAAAATTATCAATTGAACTTCTCTCAATAGCTCCATCAAGACCACCTCAAAAACAACTTGTGCACACTCAAAGTGTCTCCGGCCTCGAGCTGGCAACATTCAAACCCATATCACACCTCCCAGTAGGTACAACATATTTCATTTATTTTATACAAAATATCTTGCTCTTCACCTCCTTAACTTGGGGCTAGCCACCATGAGATAGGGATTGTTTATGAAATCTTGATAGGGGTCAAGAATCTGCAACAGCAATTTATGGTCTAAACCTCACTTTGAAAGCATGTAGAACATCGTTCGAATGCATATTTTGTGCTAAATTTGCCTCTCGTAGATTTGTCTCCCTGAATCAATTAACTTGATTCGTGAAGACACGGGGCTATTGTTG
>AYJT01074899.1:0-13828 GCA_001278415.1 Ocimum tenuiflorum
ATAGGCGAAAATCCCTCAATCTAATAAGATAAATCTAATTTACCAAAAAGATATCACATCTAAACTACCAAAAAGATATCAAATCTAAACCACCAAAAAGATATCAAATCAAATAGGGAAACAACTAGATATAAAGATATAACCCATTAAAATTCGTCCAAAAATATGGGCCTAAGATAAAACATGGATAATCTTCATAATTCAGCCCAATTTGCCCTCAATCTTTATCACCATGCGTGGCCCAATCAAATCCCCTTCTCCACTGGGCCTCTTCCTCAATTCTTGAGCCCACGCCTCTTGAATTAACACAATCAACCCATCTTTACATTTCTTTACTCTAGCTCAGGTTACAAGTACTTGGATTGGATCACGAACTAAGGATTCTCGGACTCCATCAAGTTCCACCTACCAAATGAAAGGGTTTGTTTGTTTTTGACCGGCTTCGGAAAGGAGGTAGCACATACAACGTCGTCGTCGTCGTCATGTAAAGCAAGTGGACGAATTCGTTGGTGGAGGACAGATACTTCAAACGGATCCACATATTCCGGTAGATGTGCAGCGGTTATGAAGGACAAAACGAACAATGTACCCTATTTTGTACCTTTTTCCTGTTCATTTCAGTTAAATTTTAATTTTCGAGAGTGGTGTGTCAATTATTGTTGGTGAATGTGTTTATAACTTCGAATGGATGTTTAAAAACAACTCTGAATTGGCGCATTATCAGATTATTGTTAAGTTCTATTGCTATTTCCTTATGAAACTTCTGATTATTCTGAAACTTCTGATCTTCAAAGATTGGGAGAAATATGCAGCAGTACTTATTGTAGGTTATAAACGAACTCCTGAAACTCTCGTGTATTTGTACTGGCCACTGAATTTCGTTACATTTAAAGAATGGAAGTATTTCATCGTTCATACTGGATAAAATTTGAAAAATACCATATTGCATAGTTTGTGAAAATATTGATAAAAAAAGGAACTGTATGAACAAATGTTTAGAAATCAGATTTGTGGTGGTGTGGTGTTCGTAAAATTCAGAAGTTTGTTAGAACTAACATAAGGTTCTCTGTTAAGGGTGTTCAATCAACTAGCAAGAAAGGGAAGAAAGTATTGTGTTCAACATATACAATTTCGCCTACGTCAAGTATGTAATCCACATTAAAGTTTTACAACAACAAAAAATTGAGACTTATTTCATTTTCACACAATATGTGTTAAAGTTGTATTCCATATCTAGGATCAGTTGGCCAGGATGAGCCCTCTACCTCTCTCATAAGCCCAACTTTCTCTGTAACGGATTTGAATGATTTAGAACAATGTATCCAACATGACAAAGAGGTAGATGTTTTAAAAATGACCTTTGTTGTCCATCAACATATTATATCATTGCTTTAATTCTCAACACTTTACTGTGTCACCTTTGTAGGAGATGACTGCAGACATGATGAGAATGATTGTCCATCAACATATTTCCGATGTTGCGAGGCCCCATGCCAAACTACTTTATTGTTAGACAAGCAATGAGTGTCATTGCATGTGCGACAGTACATAACTTCATTATGGACGAATCCCCTAATGATGTATATTTTACGGAGCACGACGATGAAGACATGATTCTTGAGGACGGAAGTAGCCCTCATCTGAATGATGAAAGTCAAGAATACGACACATCTACTTCAATAATGGCCGAGTGGAACGCTTTCAGAGACTCACTTGCAACTCAAATGTGGAATGCCACTAGAAACAGCTGATTAAAGATTGTACTTGTGAAGGTTTATTTACATATGAGTCTTGAAATATTTTCCTTATTGCTTGACTTTTTCATAAGAGATGCCAAATTGCCAATCGCTCCCAAAATACTACCACACAATAATACAATCATAAAATTTAAATCCCATAAGACCACAAAAGAACAATTATATATACAAGTAAAATAATTAATCCTCCAAAACAGAATATCCACAAAACAAATTTGATGATGATGATAGCCCCTAAACATGAGTAGAAGACGTGCTGAAATTTTCAAGAATTCTACCTCACTCAACTCAACTACACAAACCTATCCTAATGGTACATTGCAAATGACACAAGTTCCACAACTCCTAATTGGCAACTCCATCAACAACTTAAGGCCACCGGAACTCTTGTTCTTCAACCTTAACACAACCATCATACGACTGCTTATATCCTACAAATCAGCAAAAGAAGTTTGTTAGTGTATGGTGTTTGAATAATGCAACATTCCAACTTTTAATCCTCCCGAATAATGCATAGCAAAATGAGTGTCGTATAACAAAAAATAGTAAGCTACAAATCCCGCTTCTTGTTATCACTTTTATAACGGAAAATTGATTGTGGATTGAAAACATAATTGTTTCATTAAAGAGAAATCGAGAGCAAAATCAGAAATTCGAAGCCATACTTGGACCGGCCACAATTGCCGATGGCAAACCGTACACTATTCCTCACCGCCGGCAAACTTCATTCGGCAAGTCGTCGACGGCTTTCGAAAGTCTGTCACGTCTTCAAATCGGACGCCGGTAGTGTTCGCGCGCGCCATCGCCTTCTATTGCAGAAATGGAGAGAAAGAAAAGGGCCAGAGTGGTAAAAAAATGGACGTTATGTTTTTTTCCTTCTCCAAACCCTTTTGTTGGCCCAAACCACCAAAATTAAAATGCACCAACAATTTGCGCCCAAAATAAGGCCCATTTTTTTTTAAAAAAAAAGAGGATCAAACAGGCCCTTAGAGTCTAAAGAAGAACGAAGAGTTGAAAACATGAAGAGTTCAAGACCAGTGGATCAAATTGAAGGGGAATAAGAACTAACAAAGAAATACAGTTCTGAGGAAACTGGAAATGTGTGGTAGAATATCCCTTTCTAAGAGTCTAGAACTTCAGTTTCAGGAGGAAACTGAGCTAGTTGTAAAGATTTACAGCTGACAGTTTTAGGAGGAAATATTGTATTAACTAACTGACCAGTTAAGGAAATCGAGAACCGAGAGCTAATCTAAGGAACAAGTCAAGCTCGGTTCCAACATCACTCAAGGAGAAATCAGTTGATTCTAGTCAGCATACTGCAAAAAAGAGGATGTCAGAATCCACAGTAAAAAATGGGAGTAACAAATACCTACAAAAAGGGTGCAATCTACTCCAACCATCCCAACGATCGGATTTCCAGAAGTAACAATAAACCAAGTGGGATGAGAAGAAAAAGAAGGTTCGCTACATCGGGGAAGAGCATATCCAGAAAGTGCTCCAACCAACCCATCGGAATCTGCAGAAACGACATATCCAAGCAGACTTCGATAGCACCTAAATTCTACGACTTGAAGAATCTGAGAACCCCCACTGTCCAGACGTAGCCAGAAGAAAACCCTCATCTCGTTCATGAAGGAAACTCAAACATTCAACCGACGAAGGACCTTGGAGTATAGATTAGGAGGATTGCAGCTCCATTCCTCACAGTGCCTGGTCCTCGAGCGGCAAAGCCCGATGACTGAGAACATCAACTTATTGTAATTCATGTTAACACATCGAAAACCTTTAGTTGATAATGGAAACCCTTCAGATTGAAGAAGGAAGTGAGGACGTATGAGCAATATCTCTGAACGTCTATAAAAATACTTGTTTCTTTTTTATCGCTTTCATATTTTTATATTTCCTACAAACTGACATCTAAGCTTAGATTATAGTTCAACAACTGATCTTTAAAAACTGCCAGTTCAGCTAACTTTTAGTTAGCTGACTCATACAAAATGTCAATTAGAAGCAATCTGATTCATTCTCAAGTGGTATTTAAACTAGTCAGCTCAACTTGCTTTGCTAACTCGTATAACTGCAATTGATTTTAATAAATAAGCTAGACAACAAAGGTTTACTAAGTTATAACTAACCTAGAGCAAAGCCAGTTATATAATTGGGTTCTAAGATTAAATTGCGCGTATTATTTTGTCATTTCTTTTTGATCGTGGGGGACCAACAGTCTTCTATTCCAAGACAAAGATAATCTAAAATTATTATCCGAAATTTGTTGGTTGAGCTCTACATGATTATCTACGAGTCTCGCATGAAATGTAAATTGACTTGACTAACGACTAGAATTTTTATTGTATAATGTTGATATGATATATAGTTGCTAGTTGGGAGAAATAAATATGTTACTTTTCTTGTAAGGCAATATCTAATATTACAATAAAGAATGTTGAACAAATGAACCTTTCTCTCGTCTCTTTCTCCTTTTGTATATAAATAATCAGTTATTAAAAAAATTATAAAAGTAATTCAATATAAAATTTATAAAAAAAATCTAATTAAAATATACTCGTCTATAACTTCATCTAAAGACATTGTTCCATTATTATCTGGCTGTCCGAAAGTCAACCTTCACAATCCCATTATACAATGTGATGGAGAATCTAACTTACTTTTAATAAATCAATCTATAATGCATTTTCAAATAATTGTAAAGTCATAAATGATTTAAGTCAAATTATTGGATGCTTCCTTCTCGCCACTCGTCTACTTTTGAGCCTTTTTGGTGTCCATCGAAATTATATGAAAATAGAAATTATTTGGTTAGTTAGATAATCTTTGCTAAATTTACACTTTCAAATTTTTGACGCGACACGATAATCTAACACGAATCTATACAATGATAATGAATTAGTATTGAGGTTTAATGGGCTCGTGTCATTATCGTGTTGACCCGTTAAGAATATGAAAACTTCGTGTCGTGTTCGTTACTAGATAAGATTTTAACAAAAATATTTATATTTTAATTTATTTATCAAATTTTTATCGGATAAGACTCTTAACAGATCATTCTCGTGCCGCGTATTATCATATTTATCGGATCGGGTTCTTATCAGATCATATTATGTTCGTGTTTAAGGCTTAACATGTCGTGTCGTGTTCGTGTCGACCATATCATTAACAGATCGTGTTCGTGTTGGGTCTTAACGGATCTTGTCACTAACAAGTCAACTCAATAACAACCCAATATACACGAATCATCACCCCTAACTATGTCTGCTTTCATTTTTTGTCTCCCTATTCTTTTATCTTTATTTTTTTCATTTTTTTATTAAGTTTTTGATTCTCTCAAAATTTTATAAAAACAATTGACAAAAATGTACATTTGGATAGACTTAACAATTAAGCATTACTTAATTAAGAAAAGTAAAAATATAAGCATTATGCGTAGTCTAATCCTATAAAATTCTAGATCAGGACATACAAATCAACTTAAAAAAGTTCAATCATATTAGTCAAAAATTCTATATTGGTAAAATAAAATTTCGAACGTGCAAAAACAATAGCAGATAGGTTGGCGATGACTTGTTCTACTGGACCAAAATTTTCTTCTTTTTTTGCGGAATTAATTCAAGATACTGATATGATATTATTCATATATAATAATTTATAAAATATATAGGAGATATTATTATTATTAAGCTAATAATACGCAGCATGTTTCTTGAACTATTGTAATTGAGGTTAATCTTATTATGTTGGTAATTTGAATGAAAATACTAGAGAAAATGCATATTAAACTCTCTAATAGTTATAACTTATAATGTAACAAAATTTGAAAATGTCATAATTCAGTACATATTTTTCTCAATTAATGAAGAAAAAGGAAGATTTGGGAAGCTCGGATCAAATATTTCGATTTTAATTTTCACCAACTTATATTTGCATTGAATTCTCTTAGTTCACTTTACCAAATCATAAACAACATTCTATCATGGATGATCTATTAATAAAATTTATGAATCAATATTCGTATCAGAAGAAAAGATCATGATATTTTTATATTCGTTCCATGCTCATATTTGAGTTTAACGAAACTTGACTTAACATATAAAAAAAAAAGTTTATCTGTCACTCCTACCTAATTTCAGGTTAAGATAAATTACTTGAGCTTCTCGTGAATTGCTCGGATCTCGATTCAATAAAAATTCACGAACTCGTTAACTAAAGGAGTTGAACTTGATTGCATTTGACTCGTAGACAAGTTCGTTAACTATAATTTGTACAAATATAAAAATACTAATTCTATAAACTTATATATTTAGACTCTAGTAAGGAATTACCCGAATAAGTATATAATCAACTTGGTTAGTTTCAAAGACATTAGTTTTTATGATTAAAAATAATTTATTTATTTTTTCCAAAAAAAATCATGTAAATATAAATTTAAATTTAGAAAATCTGTCTAAGTCTGACTATAAGATTCCATTAAGTCCGTGAATCTCAAAATACACAATAATAAAACTCAAAGCTACACTTAACAATAAATAATCTAAACTCAAGTAAGCTTGTATTCGATTAACTCGATTCGATTATATCCGTAAAAGCAACAAAATTAAAGAGGCGTGTCACAACTCACATAGTCACAGCTAAGCAAAGATATCTCTGAGAAAAAGGCACAGTTTCCAGTGAAGCCAAACCGTGTGAAATCCCAGGGGTAATTTCGTAATAACAACCAATATCAAACCTTATCTCACAAACACAATCATATTTATATGTATAATTATATTATTTTTCCCACACACACACACACACACACACAACCTTTGTAATAAAAAGTGGATTTTGTAATAAAAAGAAGACGCATTCACAACTGTTCCAGCCATCTGTCTTGAAAATCTCTGATAAAATCGGTCTCTGCCCACCACAATTCTGCTCATTTTTAGGCCCCCTTTTCGATTCTCTGAAATTTTCTTCTATTAATTACTACTCAATCGCGATTATATTTCGACATAAAAGGAGTTATAATCTTTTCAGCTGAACTGTTTTTCTCCGAGAGTTTTTGAGGAAATCCAGAGTTTTGTCTGATGGAAGATCGCAAGGAGGTATGCAGCTTATCTTAAAATATATATATATATATATATATATATATATATTAACTTCTTCTGTTATGTTGAAATTAATTTATCAAATTTTAGAGTTCATGTTTTTTTTTTAAACAAATTTGTTGTGTTTTGAATGTTTATGTGAATGTGTTTGTTGTTTTCAAGAGTCTGAGCTAGAGCTGAGTTTTGCTGCTTTCATGTAAATTTTTTTAATTTTTTTTTTCTTTTTGGGATTGTATTTGTGATTACATATTTGTTGTCTTCCAATTATTGCATGCATAGCTTTATATTAAATACGATATTATTTCATTTTCTTTTTCTTATTCTTTGCAAAGAGTTGATGTTAATGGAGATTTTTTTGGGATTGAACTGAGATTTGGTAATTTGGTTGAAATCTGCTAAAAAAAATATTTTCTTTTTTCACGCTCTATGATTAGGGAGGTTCATAGGTGCTGTAACGTTGCAGACTTTTCTCTGTTGGATTAATTCGGATTGAAATTTTTTTCAGTACAAAAATTGGGTTTTAGAGAATGCATCTCAATTTCTATGCATTCATTAATTTAAATAATCAAAATATATAATTCTTCTAGTTGAGCGAGAACATATTTTTTAACTGTTGAGATCGTTTGTCACACAATCGTGTTACACATTTGTGTTACGTTGCTCGAATGATTAACGTGTGTACTAATGAATGGAGGTAAATCACTCTCTTAAAAAATGATTTTATCATGATTTATCACCATATAGTACATGTGTCAATCATCGGAGCAGCGAAACACTACGTAGCACCTTAACTGATTTTTCAACTTGTATAATTGATATAGTCTTTAATATCTTTATTTATTTATTGAAAAGTATTAGCACTAAACACAATTAATTACATAGAATTCGTGATAATGAAAGCGTGCCGAGTTGTGGTCAAACTGCTCAATATATTTGGTAACAATTTTCTAAATAAAACATCTGAGATGGCCAGTGAAAAATTGAAAGATGGGAAGAAGTCAAAGAATTACCAAAATTTATTTATTTATTTTTTAAATTTATTTTGGTTTCTATTTGTTGAATTAGTGGAAGGGTTGAGTCATTTTTCTGTGGAAGAGAAAATTCTTGGTTTAAAAAGTTTGTACATGTTGTGAGCTGTCTTCTTCAACATCACATGATTAACAACTTTATTTGAGCTGTCATTATATATGTTTCCCCATTGATGATTCTTCGTTTCTTTTGCCTTCTTTTCGAGTACATGATCGACCCTTGATGATATCGTTTGATCGTCGAATTTAATTTGCAAAACCAGAGGTTGCATCTTTTGGACACATTTAGAATGAGATTTTGTTAGATGGTGATCAAGAATTCTTGTAATATGGCCTAATGGTGTCACGAATTCGGGTTTTTTCGGGTGTTTGTTGATTGAAAATGTTCTTGGATTGTGTAGAGGAATGCAAAAGTCATAGATTTGATTCGCAAAAAATCAACATCGGTTTCTTTTAGACTCCGGTTAATTGAGATTTTGTTAGTTGATGATCAAGAATATATGATGTGTGACGCGTAAATCTATAGTTTTGCACGTCATTCATCTTTATTTACATAGAAGAAGACGAGACATCGCCATCTTTGTGTGTTCGGTAGCTAAAAATGTTTTTGGATTGTGTAGAGGAACGCGCCATGGCTATCTGTGCCACAATTCGGCGATTGGGACCAAAAGGGCGCGTTGCCCGACTATTCTATGGACTTCTCGAAAATACGAGAGATGAGGAAGCAAAACAAGATGGATCCGTCGAGAGCCAGTCTTGGGAATGAGGAAGAACTCATCCCTTCAACCACGAGAGACACGAACGCTGATCACATCAATAATCACCGCGACTATCATCGGAACAACTCCCCAACGGTATGCTTCTACATATTAAAAAAAAAATAATCACCCGAACTAATTAATTACTACAATATGAAAAAAAATTCCCCCAATGTCCCTATTTATAACTCGAACTCATGACTTAATGAACATTGGATAGACGCTTAATCACTTCCTTCTGCTATCACATTCCTAGTTAAACAAGCATCTAAACCTAAAATTATATATGGCTCAAATATATCAACAATTTGAAAGATGGGTGTCTCTTTTGGTTTGAGGTCCACACATGATTTAAGATCTTCAAAAGCATGTGGTTGGGGTGGTGGCGATGGCGATGGTGTCATGTGACGCCCAAATCATGTGGTGGATGGGGGGTGGTGGGTCTGTCGATGTGTACCGTGGCATGGCACATGAAACATCGAAACACTAAGCTCCATTTGTTCACTTTTTTTCCCGAAAAAGTATACTTCGCATCTTCTTTCAGAAGAGTGATTCCCTTCAAAAATCATTCGAAATCATATCTACTTTTTTTCTCTTTCGTCAACTAAAAAATGTAAACAAGCAACTTCTCATAACTTTTTTAAGGTACTTTATTTTTTTAAAATAAACCTCAAATGGAGCCTTAGCCGGAAACGGAAAGGGGTAGTTGTGTAGTTTCGCATGATCGTATTTGGCCCGGACCACATTAATCTAGTGGTTTCATCATTTTCTACGAATGAATGAAATAAGGTTTGTAATTAAGCAGTGAGATCATATTTCAAGTGAAACCCAACTAATGCAAATGCTTAGTCAAGTTTCAAACTCATTGTCATTTTCTTCGTTTCTATGTCGTAATGTCGGTGTTCGTTGATCGGTTTTTATGTCGATCCGGTGCAGGCGAGGCGGAGCATCTTCAGCTACTTCAACTGCTGTGTGAAGGCGTGATTGATGGGGTTGGATCCGGTTATAGTAGCATGTTTAATGATGTAATGAAATGTGGTTTGTTTAATTTTATTTTATTTTTGTTGATCTTGGTTGTTTGTTTTATGATCAGAACTGAATTATTGATCTACTTTGTGGGTCCGGCTAGCTGGGTTTGTTTATAATGGATTGCTGGATGCAAAAATTTGTGTCGGATCGTGAAAGCGGGTTCTGTATATTAACTCCGGATCTCAACACTATCGTTTCTAAATTTAAAAAAATAGGATTACTTGCAAAGATTAATACGACGTTTACCAATTTTCACATATAAATTTTCAAAACCTGCAAATTTTTAAAGATTTTAATTCAACCTTTTATTTTGTTGCAAATTCAACATTGCAATTAGATGTTCTATAATTTTTACATAAAATTTTAAATGTGCAGATTTTTACATAATATTTTAATATTTTGTAATTTTAACTGTAGCATTAATAAGGGGCATGATTAGATATATTAATTCAGTTAGCATGAGATACAAAAATTTGTCTATCTTACTTTTTAGTATTTTTCAGATTTTGTCGAGTACTTTGTTGAAAATCAGACCAATTTTAACGAAAGACAGAAACATATGGAATCTAAATTACGAATTTCAAATTTAAAAAATATATTAGTATAAAAACTTATACTTAATCATAGTAGCAAATAGGTAGTTTTGAATGTATGATTAATCAAATAAAAATTAGTAATTAAAAAATGAGGAGGTTTCTCATTAGATCTCCTAAATAATTTAAGCGGGTTTAGATTTAATATTCAGGGTTAATATTAGTTTGAATAGGATCCAAGACGGATATAGATTTGAACTAGTAAAAATAAATTATTTAAATCTACATAAATCGTTTAGATCATTTAACATAAATTTTTATTTTAAAAAATTAGACCTCATTATCATATTAAACAAACATCATTTATAGACTTAAAAAAAGAAAGTAAACAAACTCTTTCTATTCCCCAAGCACATTCTTTTATTATTTTAAACGTTCAATCTCTATTTCTTTATTTCCGAGCTCCCAACCTTCTTTTCATATTCCAATAATTTTCTCCCACCACAAACATAAACTAGTAAAAATTTTCTTACTATAGATTATTTTTATTTATATATTTCTGCATCGTGATAAAGAATTGTCACTTGTTCTAAGAAAAAATGAATTTCTAAGTTCTTGTTTTCTACACTTTGAAGACTACTTTTTGATAATTTTGTTCATATTTAATGGGATATGAACATCAGTTGGGGCCATGGCCGAAAACAAAATGGATTCCTTAAATTTTTTTTTGAAGAAATATGTTTAAGCCCCAAAATAGCAATTTTATTATAATTAAATTTAAATTAAATAGTAATTTCAAAATAAAGCAGTAATATATTTTACAAAACAATTATATTTGAGTGGTGAGAGTTAGAATGAGAGACAGAGAACTGCTGGCGCTGATGCAAAATAATTACGGCCTGGATCCCCTGTTACACAATGGTGTTACACATTGTGCTACACTGTATGGATATTTGATAAGTGTACAAATTAATAAAAATAAATTACATCCCTAATAAAGAAAGATTCCTATTATAATTAATCTCACTTAATTGATACATATGTCAAACATTCGTATAGTGTACCACAATATGTAACACCATTGTAAAACTGGGAATTCGGACCAAAATAATTATACCTTGAATAATATTAAGAGTTGTTTTACTAAATATATTAATGGCCTCTACTAAAAAAAAATGCACTAACGGGCTCCATTTTGAATGTATTGGTATGAGTCATCCATGAAGGATGAAATATATTTGATTGGTGATGGGCCATTTGGATAAAAAACAAATGTTGGTAAGAATTTATATATAATAGGCCTTAAATTTTGGGGGACATAAGATGCTCCTGCTGGCCCATCCTCAGGGTTAAAAGGGTGTAATCGAATCTAGTCGAACTGAGTAGTGTTGTGCTCAAGTTTGACTCGTTTAATATCGAGTCAAACTTCAAGCTTTATTATTGAATATTTTGATATTTATGAATTTAATCGAGCCTTAATGACTTCCTATATATAGATTTAAATTTAAATAATTATGATTTTCTTTTTAAAATAAATCAATTTAAGCACAAAAATATTACATTTTTTCAAATTTATTCTTTTCTTTAAATAAAAAATTAATTAAAAGGCTTATAATAATTTATCACTGTCTAAAAAATAAAAATATAAAATTTATAAAATTAATAATTTCATATTTCTTATTATTTTTCGCTAACGAGCTTGTGCACGAGCTTACGGATCGAGCGCTACAAAGTTCAAGTTTGCCTCATTTAGTTAAACGAGCACAAACGAACTTCGAGTAGCTCAACTCATTTATACCCCTAATCAGGGCCTGCCTGATGAACATTGAACTAGATCATATTGCTTGATGTACGTAATAAATGAATTTAGTTAGACAAAACTTGTGTTAGACGCTTAAATGATTTAGGCGGATCTGAATAGTTCATTTCCACCAACCCAAATCTATATCCGCCCTAAATCCTAAATTCATCTGTCCTGGATCCTAAATGTAAATTTATATTCGCCCTGATCCTAAACTCAAACTTGTCTAAATGATTTAGGCGGTCTAACAGGAGGTCTGCTCGTTTAGTTATTATCATATGCTAGTAAAAAATTCCATGGATGAGGTCTCCGGTTAGGCTGCCTAAATTGTTTAGGCGAGTTTGAGTTTAAAATTCAAGGGGAATATGAGTTTGAATTTATGATCCAAAGCGGGTATGAGTTTGGATTGATAGAAATGAATTATTTCGATCCGTCTAATTGTTTAGGCGGTTTAATGCAAGTTTTTGCCAATCCCACGTGCTTGTCGCTTGACTATATTTTATACGATTATCATACGTAGATACGATTATCGACCATTGAATACCACATTCAACCGGATATTGGGTTAATATTCTATCAAGATCTTATAAATTGCTAATATATTATTATAGCAATATTGCATCCACAATATCAAGTACGCGCAGCTACCTCACCCAAAAAATTTCATTATAATTACTTTACGGTAATTAAATTGCAAAATATAAATTTACTTTTTCTTTCAGTAATTTTGTTATAAACAAAAAAAGAAATTGTTATATCAGATCATACCATTTAAAATTATTATATTCACATAGATAATAAAATGGGGGGTTTTATATGATTTTGGTAAATGATGTAGGTGGATTTTGGTTTAAAATCTAGGAGAGATATGAGTTAGGGTTTAGGATTCAAGACATATGCGGAATTAGAGGGGGGCTTTGGAGCGCCCTTTTAATTAATAATATCCATTTTTTTTAAAATTATCTTCTTTTCTTTAGCTAATATGTATTCTCTCCTTTTTATATATGTAGAATATGTCGAATTATATAAAAGGAACTTGTAGAAATGAATTAGATGACTATTCATCTTCTTCGAATGATTTTTTTTATATATTTTATTTTATTTAAATTAGTATTAATATATTAAAAGATCATTTATATTGCTATTAAGATTTTTTTTCAGTATTGTGTAAATTTTTTTTACGTGAGATACAACGTAGCCCCCCATAAATATAATTTCTGGTTCCGCCACTGATCAGGACGAATATGAATTTGGATTAGTGGAAATGAACTATCTAGATCCTTCTAAATCGTTTAAGCGGGTTAACACAAGTTTTG
Source organism: Ocimum tenuiflorum (assembly GCA_001278415.1). NCBI lineage: Eukaryota > Viridiplantae > Streptophyta > Magnoliopsida > Lamiales > Lamiaceae > Ocimum > Ocimum tenuiflorum. The sequence goes on from AYJT01074899.1 coordinate 13,325, forward strand.
CACCAAAATTTGTATATTTAATTTAAATTTTGTATCACAAAGTAACAATGTTATGATAAAAGAATTGATGGGATAGAACCAAAATACAAATCACAGAAAAATCAGTTTGATCATTTATTACGTAATTATATTACACATTGTACTGCATTTATTTAGATTATTAGCATATATATTAATAAATGAGGATCAATCATGTTTTTAATAAGAAAAAATTTATCATAACTAATATCTCTTAATTGTTAATACTTTTTTTTAAAACTAAAGTACAATATTAAAGAAACCCATGCGAATGTCCCCACAAAGACTCAAACTCCTGACATTTAAGATTATGAGAAATGTGTTTATCACTTCACCCCGAGATGATAGACTCTTAATTATTATACTTGTTATATTTCGTACAATGTAACCTCATTGTAATATAGGATTGGAGGCGAAGAAAAATGTCTTCTAATGAATAAGTAGAAAGGAAACGTAATCTATCCTGCCTGATTAGGACTAATGACC
>AYJT01074916.1:0-15830 GCA_001278415.1 Ocimum tenuiflorum
TGAAGGCTTAGGATAGAAACTTTCCAATTTTAATTCAATATTATAACTCAATTTTTGAAAAAATGGTGAATTTTAGCTAGATTTTGTACGATACCATTGACAACATAGAAGTTGAGGGCGTTTAAACTGAAAGTAGCACTTGACTTCAACTTTCATATCGAGACTTTCAGTTGAGTTTGTCTGCTAGAGGAATTTTGAATTGATTCTACAGGATTTCATGTAGAGCCGTTCTATACGAAATTTTATGAAAGAAGTATGATATTAGTTACGCATCCATATTTGAACTTATTGTTGTGATTTTGTTTCGGAACATAAGGTCTCAGTACTAGTCCTGAATATTTATTTGATTTAATGGATCCATCTTAAGATCAAAGTTTTCATACTAGTACTGTGGTAAAATAAGTTAAAAAAGAAAAGAAAACTAATCTCAGATAGTCAATGAATTATAATAATAAAATTTGGTGAATTGAATAGTCCAGTCTTGGAGTACTAATAATTTTTGTGTCCTTATTAATCGTATGAACAACAAAGTGTTACACCATGAATTTTCGGGAATGATTTTCAGCTAATAATGATTGATTAAAATACAACATAAAACTCGAATTTTCTTTTATAATTAATTTTATACTCATGTGTCCCACGTATGCTATGTCGCTCCATAATATGAAAATAAAATTAATAAAAGTTGAAGACTTCTTGAAAAGTATTCCAAGATGTGTCTGACAGATATCTGCGTGTCAGAAGTACGAGGTACGGAGTTGGAAAGCAACGTATGACTACATGGGACGCCTAACCATCCCCAACAACTATATTTTTGGAGAGCACTATAAATACCAGGCCTTGGTGTTGATATTCACCACCAATACTCTGTGAAGATAAGCCTTCTTACGCTCTCAACTATTCACCGTGCTCTTACACGAGAAGTCTGTCTTCTGATGACCTTCATAGCTCATCAAAATCTACATATCTGTTCAAAACTCCTAACTTAGAGCATATTCAGAGATCTTCACCAGACACCCACCCATCTGGAACACCTCCAAATTCCTGAAGAGAATCAAAACTTTTACTCTACGAAGGTCGTGGAGCAAGGATCTAGAAGATCAAGCTCCGACCACTGTCGTGCCTGAGTCTTTGTGCAGTGATGCCAGTGACTAAGAAGATTCCTATTTGTAATCCATGTTTACATAAGAAAAAAAGAAGAAGAATAGTGAAAACCCTTCAAGTTTTGAAGGAAGGGAAGACGTAGGAGAGTTAACTCCGAACCTCTATAAAAACATTTGTGTCAATTACTGCTTTCTTTATTTACTTTTCTTAACCTGACAACTAAGTTTAAAACTCGACAGCTAATCTATCGAAGTATAATTGAAACTGATTAACAAACTACTTAACACTTAAGCTTTATTAAGTTATAACTGATTTGGAGAAGCAGGTTATACAAGTGGGCCTTAAATTTAAATCCCGTAATTATTTCTTAACTCTGATTTAAGACCAACATTAACTTATATTATTACTAATGAGTTACTCAAAAAAGTTAAAACTTGGGGATGTCAGATGATTAAAAAATATTGCATCAATTTGTCATGGTAGAAGGCCAAGAAGGGTATAAAAAAATAAGATGCATGGTATCCAAGTCACTCTGTTTCCACTTAAGAACTCAGACTGGTGAAATTTCTCATTCACGAGAAGCGTTCAAGCAATGGAGGCAAAATATTCAAGCATTACAACAAAACCCAACTCAAATGTCCCCATTTAGACCCGAACCCTTGACCTCTAAGATCGAGGAAAGGGTGTTTACCCACTGCACCCTAAGGTGATAGACAATGATTCTCCTTTTTTGGATAGTATATAGACATTTGCAGCCATTGCAAATGACATACTCATCTGCAAGAACCATTCCAAATTCAAGGAAGTAAGACATTAAAGTAAATGCTGAAAACAGACACTTCATTATTCACATTCTACATAAAGATAACACAAAATACATAGATAGTTGTATAAAATAATTATACTGAATAAAAAGAGAGATATATGTTTGTAGGGAAAAAGTGTCGCAGTTAGGAAATGTATTGCTATATAAAACCAGCAATATAATTTTGTAAGAAATAACTGCATTAGAAAGTTGGTGATAACGTCGCAAGATCCCCTCAAAAAAATCTTCCTTTAACCACCAATCTTTTGTTGGCCATCAAGAAATCCAACTTGTTCCCATCTCGGCCAGAAGAAAAGTCATCACATTGCTTGAATCCAGTAATCAGCGGCGGATCCAAAAATTTGGAATTGGAGTACAAGATGTATAATACAGAAAAATAATAATAAATATTAATTTATTATTCAACATTCGCAGTCTTACAACGGAAGATATACAACTAATGAAGAAAATACACAACATTAAAAAATATATTTCTCAAGGAAAGTGACAAAACAATCATTTAGTAGTTGATTGCCTATGTTATTCCTCTACTTATTTTTAATATAAATCATCCCTGAAAATGTTCTTTCAATGCTTGCAGTGACAACATGGACAATCAAATCAACTTGATAAGCAAATAAATTGTTGGATAAGTCACTTGAACCATTGATCTTAAAGGTCACGTGAGAGGTGCTTATTATTGCACCCTAATATGGTAGACCACCTCTCGTCCTTTTCTGGGTCGAGATATATCATCAGGTACGAGCAGTGAAGCTAGTTAAAACACCACTTAGCTGATCTGGGATTGGTTTTCTTGTTAAAAATTGTTGTTGACTTTAGATACTTGAAATATATTTCTTCTTTGGCTTCTGATGACCAAATCTATGTAGGAAATGACAGTAATAAAGCAAATTCATGCAATTCTCCAATAAAAGCAAATTACATCACACCAACCAAGCGGTTCTTGATCTCAATTTGTATAGGCAGCCCTTGCTTGAAAACTGGCATTGGATCTCTCCCCATGGTGTTCTCTTCTAAACAAAGCTTCCACTTGAATCCAGTTACCAAGTAATGGAGCATAGCTAGCACTTCGATTCTTGCGAATTCGTAGCCTGGGCACATTCTTGCTCCTCCCCCGAATGCTACGAAGGTATGAGGTGGGATTGCTCCTGGGTTCTCGTACCGTGTTGGGTCGAACTTATATGGATCTGGGTATACGGATTCATTCAACTGCGTCATGCATCCTGCCCAAAACACCTACTCCACCAATAGATATACATATAACTCGGGCTCAGCTAGAAAAAAATAACATTTCATGATGCTATGTTTGAGGTTACCTACAATATTATATAAATCTACACGCGGATGTCCCCTCGTACACTCGATGGGAAAAGTGATGCTATGAATGCTATATAATGGTACTTACCTGCCATCCTTTAGGGATTACATATCCTCCTATTTCAATATCTTGGAGGACCTGCCTTACGCTGAACATCGCCGGTGGATACATCCTCAACGTCTCAGTAGCCACTCTCCACGTGTACTTCATCTTTGTGAGATCCTCCCACGTCAGAGGATCGCTCGATGACTTCTTCCCCCGCGCTATCTCTTCTTGTTCTGCGTCCAACATCAAACCATCAGTTTAATAGTCTGAAGGAAAAAAATGAGAAGAGATGACCAGACCATTCAACAGAGCTTCGTAAACATGCGGGTGTTCAGTTAATACTTTGATCAAGATAGCAAGAAGGGTGGAAGATGTGTCGTGGCCGGCGATCATTGCAAGCACACAATTGTCCTCGATCTCATTGTCGGACAAGAGAGGCGAGCCGGCCTCGTCGCACATGCTTAACAAGTTCGTGATGAGGTCTTGGTTATGTGGGATTTCCTTTCTTTCCAGTTTCTGTCTCTTCTCCTCGATAAGCTCCCTGATAATGACCCCAGCTTCGGATCTCGCACGCACGCTTCTATTGAAGCGCGTAAAGGGCAAGTTTATTGGCAAATCCAGCACTCCATCCATCACTTTTTCAAGCAGATGCACAAGCTTATCTCTTCTGGCTCCTCTTTCGACTCCGAATAGGAGTGTACATGCCACATTAAACGTCAAAGTCTTCATAAGCGGCAACACCTGCAAACAACCAAGAATCAACACCATCCATCTTTTGCTTTGCTAATCAAAACTACATCAACATAGTAAAAATACTTACGGAAACTTGGTGACTGTTAACCCAATATTGGTTGAGGTGCAATCTGATCTCTTGATCCATTGTACCAACATACTGTTTGAGGGCTTCGGGCTTCAAGAATGACAAGAAGGCAGCCCTCAACCGCTTGTGATCTTCGCCGCTCGTCTCCATCAAATTCGTCGGGCCCACCAGCCTCCTAACCGATCGAGGCTGTTTGTTCGAAAGCGTGTTGTCGTCTCTCGTGTATATGAATTTGTTGTAAGCCTGGCCAGTAAGGAATACGGTGGGAGTTCCGAACAGGCCGAGCTTGGAGACGGGGCCGTATTTTCGGGCTCTTTGTTGAAGCCAATCTTCACCTCTGCCGTCTCTCATGGCCTTTAGAAGCTCAAGGTTTTGGCCTATTACGGGCAGGCCTAACGAACCTGGTGGAAGCTTCTTCGTGTAGCTGAAACTTCTCTTTAACAGGAACAACACAGCACATAGAAATGCAAGGAAGGAGAAGAGATTTGCTGGTTCCATGTGGGTATCAGAGATTTTTTCTTTTTTGTTAGCAGTTGGCAGAGATTTGTGATTAAAATGGCATGATATAGCTTCCATGTAAAAGCGACATTTAGTCTGCCTTTTACTAAAAAAATGTAATACTGGGGTGACACTGACAGTGCTGTGGTGGAGATGTTCAATGAAAAAAGTATCTAAGTCAACTAGCTAGAAAATAAATTTACCAGCACATTTGGTTTAACTGTCGGGAAATCACTATGGGTATAAGTTTGATAATAGATGGAATGGCTATTAGTTTCGGAATGGAACCCACCAAGTTAAAAGGATTTGGTTGATTCCCAAATATTTGGGAATCATTTCCAAAAATCCATTTCCAAATCACCAACCAAACATTATATTTTGGGTTTCATTTCATTTCCTTATTCCAAACCCTCCCACCATTCAAGTTCGTAATGATATTTATAATAATTACTGGTAATAATTCTCTGTGAAATTTGTCCATTGACAGGAGTCGTAAAAATTGAATACCCCATTGCTAATTTAAAACACGTTTTGGACTTACGTCCACATTTTTCATTTGTAATAGTAAATGAGATCACTTTATCAAGAATTTTAGTGCCAAATGTATAGTTTTAACATTGAAAACAAGAGAATTAGGTTATATAATCATTCACTTGAAAGGACGATCCATGAATCGATCGGTTGCAAAGGGAAAGGGAAGCTATTCATATTTAATTTGTGAAATATTAGTTAACTCGGAGTTCATTTTGAAAAAAAAAAAAGAAACTTATTAATCAAACGAAAAACCTATGAAAAAATGTGCATCTAAAATAATCTTCTAATTGAAATGCAAAAAGAGCTAAAATGAATATCTTTTATTTTTTGTTCATATTTTTAAAATAAATATATATATGCTGTATTTCTTTTAATTTATATTAAGAAAACGTAAACAAGTTTAATTTGATATAATTTTCTTTCGTATAATTTAAACTTGAAATGAGTGATTCATAATCATTCAAATTAAATTAACTCTGATTAATTTTTTTGCCACGTGAAAGAGGAACTTTGAATGCAAATTATTTATGCATAATTAATTAATTTGAAGGGATTTCTTTATGTATTCGACCTACCTAGAAGAATATATGGCAAATCCTTTTTTGATACTCATCTGCACGCCGGAGAGATGGAGAATATTGTAAAGTTGTCAATTCAACGCCTGATTAATTATTAAATTTTTCATGTTTCAAAAAAACTATTAAATTTATTAAACAATGGACCGAACCCCTGCCACCACCAACTACCAATTATTTCAATTTCTATAATAATATAAAAAAAGTTATTAATTACAGGACAACTTTTTTCCCGTTAATTAAAAATATAATTTTATAGTAGTTTCTGTAATAATGTTTTACTAGCTTAGAGAATTGCACTTGTAATAACATTTTTCATGATCCCAAAAGTAAAGAGTTCGAGTCTATATGAGAGCAGTAGAGTACTTAAATTTAAAAAAAAATTACAGGCGCATGTTACCAATTTATTCATGTAATTGGTCCAATAAAAGCATTTTAAATAAGACCATCAACAGGGTTCTTGATCTCAATCTGAATAGGCAACCCTTCCTTAAAAATTACTGGGATTGAATCTCAGCTCATGATATTCTCTTCCACACAAAGCTTCCACTTGATCCAGTATACCAAGTATTGGAGCATTGTTAAGACCTCGAATCTTGCATATTCATGCATATCATGGACACGAATGCTACGAAGTATGGGGTGCGATTGCTCCCGGGTTCTTGTACCCGGTAAGGTCGAACATATATGGTTCCGGCCGGGTATTCTGCCCAAAAACACGTACTTACCCAATATATTAATATACATAACTCAATTTATAATCAAATTATAAGTAGTTGTTGGGTGATAAATAGTTAAGGATTAGGACACCTACTATGGAGGTGTCGTTGTGTTTGATATCCTATGTGGCAATTTTTTAGAAAAAAGAGAGGAAAAAGTGGTTCCTCTGCAGAGAATCCTCATTCCTTAAAATTGTGATGAGCCCGCGAGAGTGGAGAGGGTAGGTGGTGGAGGATTCACGCGGCCATCCAACGACCCAGACCAGGCGCGTGCAAAATACGCATGCGATGTGCGAGTGAGCCGCCCCTGTTCTTTTATTAATTCGTTTTTCTTATTTATTGTTTGATTTTCTTCTTTGGTAATTTCTTTTATATTTTAATTAATGAAATCAGATAAATGTATTGTAATTAATGAAATCACTTAAAAGTTGATTTCTTTGTCTTTTTCGTTTTTGTAATTAATTTTGTTCGATGAAAATAAGTGATTTTTTAAAAATGTGTTTCTTACTATTTATTTCTAAAAAATAAGATATTTTAATTAATGTTAATTAAATTAAGATATATAATTTATATGATAAATATTTTGTAATTTTACTAATATTATAATTTTTTTCCCAAACATTTCCTTGTAAATTTTTTGTTTTAATAGTTTTTGCTTTTATTTAATTTATAATCCTATTAAAAAATTCAAGGATACAATAAAACAATGGAATATCGAAGATTTTCAATTCTCATATTTAATTCAAGTAGTTGTGGTGTATTATTTAGTTACAATTTAATGAAAAAAATTACAAATTTTAATTTTAACAAACAAAAGAATTTATATTTTAATATTTAATAAAATAATTAATAAATTATATTTTATTTATTACAATATTTTAATTTTATATTTTTAAATAAATAATAATAATAAGAAATTAAAAATATATATTATATCAAGTATTGGTGATAATAGGTGGGACCTATGAATAGTTAAAATGAAATAAGGAAAGAGTAGTGAAAAGGTTAAGAAATGAGAAAATAGAACTCCTTACTGATGTGACAGAGTTAGAAATTGTTTAGAATTTCCACTACAGTGGATACCCTTATAACTGTTGGGTTCTGATCTTATTGAAAAAATTTCGCCATGAAAAATAGAAATAAATCTAAGTCAATGGAACAAATAAAATATACGGTTGAGATCGTTTTGTTTTTAGTTTTGATGTTTGTTTTTGTTATAACTAATGCTTGAAAAGTAACAAACATTTTTTACTAACACAAACAAGCATAAAAGAACTAAGAAAAAAAAATATCTCAACGGTAGATATTATTAATCTCATAGCTCAGATCAATTGTATTTCTCAAGAGAGGAATTTTTTTTAAGATTCACTCCTTGTAACTATCATAGTTAATGTATATAAATATTTTTAGTAAATATATCACGTTACGTAAAGTTTAAATATTAAAAATATGGAATCTGATTATGGAATCTACGCTTCATAAGATGACAAGTGACGTGGTCGCACTGGTTCGACCAATTTTTGGTTGACCTGGAGTTCTTAAAAAAGTTCTTCAGTCAGACAGACCTATGTAAAATAAATAATAATATTAATTTTTGTCGTCATCAATTATAGAAAAATCAAGAAATTGGAGCTCGACGAACTAATGGTTGAATATTGAAATATTGCTAAACAAACTGAATTGTCTAGCGTCTAAACTAGACTGGGGAGTTCGATTTCATGTGTAGCGGCGAAAATTTTATGATGGTTGATTCGGTAGTAGGGGTGGCAATCATGGGGATCGGATCGATTCGTTAGTGATTCGATCCGTATCCGACCATTAAGATATCTTTGATCTATATCCGAATTCGATTCGTTAAGCTCAAATCTGTATCCAATTCGATTTGACACAAATCCGTTAAGCATCTGATAATCTCCAATCCAATAACCCGATAAGCATCCGATAATCTCTAATCCGATAACCCGATAAGCATCCGATAACCCGATAATGATCCGATAACTATCCGATCCGATAAAAATACGAAATGATAACACGGTATGAAATATTAAAATTCAAAGCTTAAATTTCAACTAAAAAATTCGCACACACAATACGAGATATTAAAGTTCTAATATACAAATAAAGATTTCAATCATAAAAATTTAACTAAAGAGTATGAATTATGTATAATTATATCCGTATCCATTCCGAATCCGATCTGATCTGCATCTGACACGAATCCGGTCCAAAATATCTATGTTCTTATCGGATTGATCCAATAATGATCCGTATTTGATAAGCCTATACCCAAATCCGTAATTATCGTGCGGATTCGTATCGAATTATCGGATTGTATCATAAATAACCAGCCCTAGTGGGTAGTGTCACGTGTAGGACCCACCCTTATATAAGAGAGTTCAGCCTACCCACAAGGGTGACATAGAATCTCCCGTGTAACGGGCATTAAGACAACATTAGCAAAATACAATTTACTTTTGACTCTACTTCAATTAATATTCATAAAGTGTCATACACTAATCAAATTGGAAATTAGATTCCACGCAATATAATCAAATACTATTTCTTCGATCCACACTGTTCTAACGGACTTAAAAAGCACTGTTTTTATTGTTTATTAATAAATTAAAAAAATCTAGAAAATAACACAAATTAATACTCCAATCAACGATATTGAAAATTATTCACAAAAAGTAACAACTAAACAGAAAATAATCTATTTGGAAACATCTTATTAACAGGCATGTCATGAATAAAAACCTTAAAATGAAAAGTTTTGTTTTGTTTCTTTAACCGTTTGACTTCGTTTCTTTTTCTTTTCTATAAATGTGCAGTACACTTTTTCGGACATGCGATCCCCTCCAAAATAAATTAAAAGTTCAGTTCTATTTTTCTCTTAACTAAAAAAAACAAATAAATAATTTTTCATAATTTTTTAAAATGCTTCACTTTTTTTAAGATACAAATCAAATGGAATATTTGAACATAAATCTAATTTAGATTATCTTGTTTAGACTCAATTAAGTTCGTGATCCTCCAAATTTCAACTAAGTAAGTCCGAATCTCGACTTAATATTTAATGAGTTAAACTCCCGTACGGAGGGTATGACTCAGTTCGGTAGTGGCGTGAGGATGTATCACAATAACAAATATGTATATATGTGAATGTATTTTTTAAACTAGAAAATAGCAAAAAGTCCTTTGCGATATTACTTTTTGGACATTTAATTTATTGTCATTATCTTGGTAAATTATATGTTGTTTCATTCAATTAAAATATATTAATAAATTACAAACATCTATGATATTCATAAGTTGGTTTCCCAATTGAAAAAATAATCCACTAAAATCAAAATTGTAATACGCTATCCCAAATTAATTTTAAAATCTTCTTCTTCTGCATCCAAAATCATGCCATTATTTTGTTGGGGATTTTGTGTAGTACGATATTTGAGGAGATGATTTTAAACAAAGCTACATCTCTTATCTTGTTTGATATTGCATGAAATATTTGATAAGTGAATTGATTTTGTCCATAGATGGTACAGGTTCCATAGAAGCTTGTTAGAAGTCTTCACTCTCCCATTTCCATGCCGCACTTTCATTGAAGATGACATCTCTTGAAAGTATTAATTTGTTAGTCAACGATTGTAAAGTTCAATAACTTTTGGATTCATCGCTATATCCAATGAATATAAGTTTTCACCATTTTCATCAAACTTTTCTTTATTTTGAGAGGGAATTAGAGAATACGCAATGCATCCAAAGATTCTTGAGTTGACCTACCATGCTTCAAAAGATGTCTTATTCCAAACCGCCATTGTAGGTAATAGGTTTAGAAGCTGTAATGGTGACAGCTTCTGCCCAAAATTCATTTGGGAGTCCGTTGACTTTCATCATGCTCTTGGCCATTTCTTTAACCATTCGATTTTTTCTTTCTGCAACACCATTTTGTTGTGGTGTATGTCGAACTGTGAGTTGTCTTTGAATTCCATATTCCTCACAATAGCTCATGATAAGCTTGTAGATGAATTCGAAGTCATTTGAGTTGATATCTACTTTGTTTTTCAACAAGGATATAGCTTTTGTCATTGTATAATCATCTACAAAGAGAAGAAAATAGCTTTTGTTGCCCAACGAGGACGACAGATGTGCATGCACCAACTCCAATGGTATTTGTGCTCTCCCATGAAGTCTTTGAAAATGGAAGATTTGAATTGTCGTATCTTTTTTTCTCTTAATTAGCTGCAAGCCTTTGAAATTTTCACTTTTCGAAGCAACATGAAAATTTCATGTTTATAAGAAATAGATTATTTGAGATCATCTTTATAATAACTAATTTTTGTCGAGACTTTTTTTTATCAATAATTGCACATATTTCTTCATCAAATATTAACGTGTAACCATTTTTCATCATTTGCCCAACACTCAATAGATTTTAAGAAATATTTGGAGAGTAATGGATAGCATGAATGAATATGTTACCTTTTCCTTAAATTTCTACTTGCTTTCCATCGCAAAGTTCAATGAGAGAAGTGTAACTTTGGAGTTTATGAAACTCGTTCTGATTCCCAGTCACATGATTGCTGCATCTATTGTCCAAATATCAAGTCTGGCTAGATTTTTCAGCACTTGTGATGGAGACAAACAATTTGTGTTCATCATCTTCGGTGCTGAAATTGACTTCACGTAGGAGGACACATTAATTCCTAGATACACGAATCTAATAACTATTACTTTGACCAACACTAGAAATAAAGAGAAATGCATGAATTTACTTAGTAAGATCCATGAATATTACAAATTAATATTTAACATATTTAATAGCTCCCACACTTTGCATCTAAAGAAAAGCAATCAAATGAAACGATCAGCAGACCATTAAGGAGAAGTTGGTAAACGTGTGAGTATTCGGCTAAAAGTTTGATGAAGAGAGTGAGAACCGGCAATCATCATTGTCCTCAATCTCATCGTCGAACTCGAGAGGCGAACCGGCCTCATCGGACATGCTTAGCAAGGTAGTGATGTGGGATTTCCTTCTTTTCTAGTTTCTATCTCTTCTCCCGCATAAGGTCCCGTATAGTGTTGCCGGCTTTGGATCTCGTACATATGCTTCTGTTGAAGCGTGTGAAAGGCAAGTTTATAGGCACCTCTAGTATTCCATCAACCACTTTTGTATTTCTCGGCCTCCTCTTTCCGCTCCAAATATAAGTGTACGAATAGCATTGAACGTGAGAGATTTCATAAGCGGCATCACCTTCAATTTCAAATACCAAACTCAATTCACAATATACACATCCAAAGGAGGTCCAGGACCGTGCGAGAGGTGCAATGCACCAAGCTCAAAATTTTAAAGGCACGCCCATTCGAGGATCGACAGCTTTGATACCAATTGTTGTGATATCGCCTTTGACGTAGTTTTCCATCTCGATCGATTCTTCACGAAGAACTCGTGATTTTTAACATATATAGTACTGCATAAGAAAGTATAAAAAAAAATGGGGAAAGAATCAGAAGAAATGGGAGAAGGTTTACAGAATAAGCTTGAGAAAGAATATAGAAATTTATTATGTGATTTCATATTCATGCTCCAGAAGATTACTCTCTATATATGTCAGAAACCCTATGGAAATGGTAACCAAATATCCATTCATTAACCCAAAAATATAGGAAGATAAAATAAGAAATGACCCGGGCCTAATTTAAATGAAAATAGCAGCCCAAAAAGTGAATTCAACAATCCATTAAAGTTTTAACCCAACACCCGATCACAACTTAACCGACCCGGCTCGCATCACCTCTACATCTTTAATTAGCAGGCACACAACAGTCAACTTACATCGAATCAATGAATGTACTTACGAGGTCGAATATATCCATTCAATTCATAGAATGAAAATCAAAAGTATGTGGAATGGTAATTTAACACCCAAAAATGAGAATTTATCAATCCATGAGGAACATAAAAGAAAAGTCGATCTCGCGGCCTTGGACATGCGTATCTCTACATGAGAGGAAAAAGAAAAAACATAGATGTACTTTTATTTCTAAGATAGTTATTTGTACAGATAAATTCTAAAAAAAAATAGAAGATATGAAAAATATTGATTTAAACTATAAGATGAATTTGTAATGAATAAGTTGAGATATATTGCCATAATTCTCAAATTTGGGAATATTTTCTCGTATTTTCGTGGATTCTCACTCAGACAAAAGTAGTATCTAGATAAGACGAAGACACAGTACCAGTTCACCTTTAAGGCATGAACTCACCATGAGTTCTAGATGAATTCTACAGTTTTTTCCTTTCCTGAAAACTTCTGAATTCATCCAAATTGATTTCAATTTGTTTCACTCAACCTCCTTTTACATTCGAAGCACCAACAACCAACTAATTTACAAGTACTTAAATCAATTTGACCCAAGAAAAAAATATATATAACAAATATATGCAGGCCAAGGATTTATATTAGCCGTAAGAAATGCTTAACATTGGAAATTTTAACAATATTTGAACAATTGTAACGTACCTGTACTGAAGTATCCACCGCCGACAGCAGTGACTAATCTCCTCGATACGTTGCAAGCACATACGGGATGGTTGGCCCCGAGATTTGACGTTGCTGCATACACAAGGCAGGATTCGAACACCTGACCTTGTTTAAGCGTGAATCAATCTCTACCAATGAACCACATGCTTGGAGTTTCAACGAATAAGTTTTACTTAGAGAGATGGTAAAGCGTCGTTAGAAGGCAATTTTTTTTTTTTTAATTTTATTATGGTGGAACCAACTGAAACGTAAATTAAAAAGTGAAAGATAAGCATATTGCATGGGCATGGAGATAAGTGGGAAGCCATAAATGCAGAAAGAAATGAGACTAAAAACAGTGGTTGGGAGAAGTGGTGAGCCCAATAAATGGAGCCTAAGCATCCTTTTCTTGATAAAAGGTATGAAAGATATATGGTATTATCCACCCCTCAATATGCTCATTATTTCCATTTTGAATGGCTCCAATCTTTCCACTTGCCTTCTTTGGCCCCCACCCTCACCGGTCCAGATCCTTTGTTAGTCTGTTACATATTGTGTTACATTACTTGGATTATTGACAATTGTACAAATCAACGAACATAATTAATCTCCCTTGATTGATACGCTTGTCAAATAATCCAATCAATGTGACAAAATATGTAAACACTATTGTGTAATAGGGGGATCCAGAGTGCTCCCTTGTATATTACGTATGTTGCATTGTATATGTTTTTGAGTTTCGAATTGCATAATTGAGATTAAAACTTCATCTTGAGTTTGAGATGCATTTTTTTTATCTATAAGCTAGTTATTACATCTTCATAAAAGACTAACTCGATCAGATCAATTTTATTTACAAAGGTTACAAAGATCGTGACTAGTATTATTATATTTAAACAGGTTTTGGTATATCTTTAATTTATGTAATAACTATATTATCAGTATTATTTACAAAGGTCACCATCCGAACAAATTATTACATTTTAAAAGACGTGTCAGTGTATCTATAGTTAGTGTTCTATCTATTTTCACTTATTTGATTGGGTTTTATTTATTGCCAAACTAGTATGAATATAAAATCATGATGTCATCAAATTGACTAAGTGTGTATGAATAATAAATGAGAATAGATTGGTAAATGATAATCTAGTGTACACTGATTTGAGCATTGGAATAGCCCTTGTAATTTATCCAAATTATTAGCTCGGATTATTATTGCTGATTTTATATTACTTAGAGAAATAGTTTTATTCAACTATCAAACAAATTATTTCCAAATCTTAGCTTTTACCTGATTAAAAATTGTTGATTAATAAGGTCTAATTTATAATTATTGTTGTCAATCGAACATATTTTTTACTATTTATTCTACTAATATAATAATGACAAGACCGACTCAATCGACTAGTTATGTAAGAATCGTCCACAGGCTTTTAAAAAAACACGATATATTTTATTTAATATTTTACTGATAGGTTCGTGATGAAATGATTAGTGTTTATTAGGTGATAAATAATAATGAATCTTATCAATTAATTTTCCATATCTGATGGTTGTTATTCAACAAATTTAGAATCATGCATCATATTATAACTCTACATGCATAATTTTATAACTATATATGCATTTTCATTAACATGCATTTTAAGATCATGCATTTTCATTGAAAAATAATGTCCATTGGTTAAAAGATTTGGACAATTGTGATTTATTATTATTTATCACCTAATCACCACCCGTTACTGATATGCATATATAACTTCTAAAATAAATTACAAGTGAACAGTATTATTTCTTACGGTGGTCGACAATTAAAAAAAATGGTCACGACAGATATAAGTATAACAATAATAATAAATAATTTGAGGCCACAAATAACACTAAAAAAAATCACGAATTGATGATGAAAAAACAATTGAATTTCCATCGCAAATTGGGATTAGCGATGAAATTGCGACGGAAAACGTCGGTAGCTATGTCTAGCGTTGCTAAACTTTAACAACTAATTTTTTTCCGTCTCTAACGTGTACGACGGAATATTTTAGTGGCATGAATTTTTTCCGTGGCTAAATGATCCGAATTCCCTTTCGTCTATTCGGCGTTGTTTTCGCAGTGTAAATTCATTATTTTATTAGTTACATTAAAATTACGGCGATCGTGATATTATTGTTAGCTAATGACAAAAGTGCGAGAATCTAAGTGCACCACTTGATGCTTTGACATAGACATTGTCTAGCTCCATGAAAGAATGATTCAATATTTCATCCAACCAATTTAGATTTTAAATATTCTATATAACCTCAAATAATGTTTTACGTTTGAATATTTTGTAATATTGGATCCATAATATTGAAAAATATTCGAATATTATATTCGAACAATTTATAATAATAGAATGCTAGCTGTAATAAAATATATATAGAATATACAGAATATAACCACCATCAAATTACAATGATAGAAAAAGAGAAACTAATAAAATATTCAAAGCTTTTATGATTTGGGCTCAATCGCTACCAAGTGAAACTCACTTGATCTGACTCATCGCCTCTAGAAACAATCATCACTTGCGAAAATTGATAACTTAAACAAACTATTTTAATCTTAATAATTACCCATAAATCACACTAAAAATCTCAATCCTCATCCTCCAATCCATCAAAAAAAAAAGGACAAAAATTGAATAACTACCCATCGAACCCGGTTTGACTCCACACCGCGTCTCGAACCCGGCTCAAATCCCGTCCCTTGAGCGTCCGACCAACGCCTTCAAAGACCGAATTTGCAGCCATTTTCCGCGCCAGATATTCATGAGGCGGGATAAGTTCTGAGTCGTCAATTAAACCATCATCCGAATCGTGGAG
>AYJT01074948.1:0-27749 GCA_001278415.1 Ocimum tenuiflorum
AAAAGTGTTCCTACACATTTCCCACCACCATCATTTACTACACCAAGTGACCAACTTCGAACAATCATTTCCTACTCACCGGAATTCGGATTCAAGAAAATAATATACCACGTTCATCTACTCAGAACGTAGATCATCACTACGCTATTTAATTTCTTAGAAATTAAATATATTGGCCCTTGGAATTTTCTACACAACCCTTCGGGGTCACGAATTCCAACAGAGTACGCAACAGAATCTCATTGGAAGTCATATATGAAAATATGAAATTCAGATATCACTACCCACTATTCATTAATTATGATATTTAAACTCAGCTCAGCTCAGCTCAGCTCGTTTCTGGCTCTCGTCATCTGTTCAACCTGTATATTTTAGAAAACACATACAGGCTGAGTACTTCGTACTCAGTAAACACATTGCCAAAACACAAGTGTAATATTGACATGTCTTTTATCATCACAGATAACACACAGGGTTTTAGTTGAAACTTAACCCATATGCTTCAAAACATTTTAATTTAATTGCGCGTTTATAATCATTATCTCTGCTTACTTTGTACTGGGGAGGAGGCCTCCTTTCCCAGACACGATGCGCATCCAGGTTAGGCGTATCCCTAAGAGCAGGCATCAAGTGCACTAGTTCTGATCTCTTTTTCATGACCAGGACCGAATTCGTTACTAACACCGATTCCCTTTCATCTAGGGGGGTGTTAGTCTCTCCCGACCGCCTTCCCAACACAGGTGACAGATAAGGAATACATACAAATGTTTAAGCGTGCTCAATCATTTTCGCAAACAAAATATATTTCACATGATTGCATTTTGTAAACAACACAAAAATACATTTTATTTTAATTATAAGAAAACCCACCTCAAATTTTAACTTGACCAGATGGTGTCCACATCTCGCATCTATTATCCTTGATCACCATCACCTTCAATAGTTAAGAATTATTACTTAAAACAATCTAGAGTATGATTTGGTTACGGACTGTTAAGTTTTAAAGGTTCAAAAATTAAACTATTGTTAGTCTTGTAATAATAATAAGTAAAAAAACAGATGTCTCCATATTAATATTTAAGATCATGGGAAAAATGCTTACAACTGCACCCCGATGTAGTAGACGTCTATCCGTTAGAATTAGAATTTAGTGCTGCCACTTGGTCTATTACGTATTAGAAAAAGAATGGAAAAATTTAGCTAAAAGAAAATGCAGCCACAGTGAATTGAATCTATGACCTCCCACTCAAAACCATCGATCCACACCACTAGGCTAATGGTATATTTCTTTTAAGGGGGTACTTTTTAATTTCATAGTTTTTAGTCTCTGTTCATAGTTCCAACAGCAGCAATAATATTAAGGTCGAACAGGGGCTGCTTTCTACTGGTGTTTACCCATTCAAATCACCAATACTGACACTGAGATTACATGCATACCTACGAGAGAGTACAATCAACATATAGAAACAAGATTCTCGCAATTTCATGGACTACAAATCGAGCAATTAACGCTGCAATATCGTTTATAAATTCGATTTTATGCCGACAAACCATATGGTTTTGATATGATTTATTACCCTGTACCTAACAGAAATCATAACTGGGGCGACTCTACTCGTTTATTTCAGTTCAAACACCCCAGAACATGTTCAGATTTCCGTATCGAATTAACCTCTGTTCGAGCCTAATTTCCGATCAACTACCGCTCCGATTCCGTCCAAACTTCAGCGAGTAACTATCTACAAAGTATAAGAAGGATTAGAATTAATTTCATTCAAAATCCTTAAATTAAAGTAAGAGATTTTGCTCGAAAAATTGTCTTCTCTATTTGCTGCCGGCTCCCCGTGTCTTCCTTGTCGACTTTTTTTCCTATTCTCTAAAACCCTTTCTCCAACTTGTTCTTTTCTTTTCTCTAACCGACGAAGGATCGATGGGTGTGTGGAATCTAATGTAAATAAATTTTATTTCTAATACCATTACTGAGGTGATGACAGTGCACCCTTCCTTTTGCATGCTTGAAAAATGGCAATTTATTTTACTAAAGGAAGATAACAATATGTCAATTCACACATACATAATCATTTGTATTTGTTCCGTGTGTGTGGGTGTATGCATATCTACATTTATATATGTTGCGTGTTTATTGTATGAACTATTATGTTTATTACTATCATTAATGTAATTAAAATGGGAAGTAACATAATTCCTACGACTGCCACATGTCGTACTCTTCTTTATCAGTAGCATGGTGGCCAACAGTGTACCGCGATCTCGTCGTGTATCATTCTTCTTCTCTGAGTGTTCAATGCACATATCAAATAAATGCCCATTTTTTAAATGAATTTCGAGGTTCAGCTCTAAATAGTTTCACACGTAATCCTTAAATTATATATAAGTTAAAATAAAGATGATGCATTAAAATTTTATTTCGACATTCAATTGTATTATCCTAAGTAAATATTTTTGAAACTTACAATATCGTAACATGTTACACAAATAACAAAACATTCTATTTTGGAATTAGATTCTCTAAGGTTATTACTAGGGGTATAATCGAACCGAGTAGTTTGATGTTTGAGCTCGACTCGTTACATTTCAATCGAATTCGAGCTCAGTTCGAACTCGTTTAATTTTTTTTCGAACTTGACTGGTCAAAAATGATTAGAGCTAGAACTTGAGCTCGTGAGCTCGTTCGGCTCGAAATCGGTTCAAGTTCGTGTTCGAGATTGACAACATAACTATTCACAATTCACCAATATTTATAGAGATCTATGACTGCATAATTTTTGTTTTTCATCGATGTGGGACACCAAGTTCTCGAGCTCGAGCTCGAGCTCGAACTGTTTGCGAGCCTAACAAACCAAACACCTAAAAGCTCAAGCTCGGTTCGTGAAAATTATCGAGCTCAGTTCGTTTATTAAACGATCAAGTTTCGAACGAGTTTTTTTTCGAATCGAGATCCGAATCGATGTCGAGTAGCTTTATTCATTTACGCCCCTAGCTATTACATTAATGTTGCCCGAACAAAATTGTAGTTTAATCATATATGATAGTTGTATTTAAATTATATAGTATTATTTATGTTATTAAGTGTATGTAGTGGCAAAAAAATCTGACTTGTTGAAAGACTTATGAATCATATTAAAAACTTGCGTTAGACTGCCTAAACAATTTAGGCGAATCTAGATAGTTCATTTCCACCAATCCAAACTCATACTCGCTTTGGATCTTAAACCCAAACTCATATTCCTCTTAGATTTTAAACTTAAACACGCCTAAATTGTTTAGACGTCCTAACCGAATACCTTCTTATAAATCATATGCCACCAATAAAAAGCCCAGTTCGTATCTGTTACAACTTTAAAAGCTTAGTTGACAAGGTGAAAAATGCCTGGTCAGCAACAATAGTGAAAAGGGAGGGAATTTTAATGCCATTAAACGGGAATTTTGATTATGTAAGTAGTTTTACTTTTTTCTTTTTTTTAGTAAATATGAGGATATCCTTTAATAGGTACACAGATTATGTAAATATTATACTATAATTCGAAATTTGTAGTTTAAGATTTGTATATGCATGAATTATAAGTATTTTGTACTTTTTCATCCATGTTCCTCCATTTTGAAATGATATTATGATATAGTAAATAAAAACTAACAAGGTGTTTGGTTTAACTGTTGAGAATCACTATGGTTATATGTTTGATAATAGAGGGAATGACTATGAGTTTCGAAATGAAACCCACCAAGTGAAAAAGGTTTGGTTGATTCCCAAATATTAGAAAATTATTCAAAAAAATCCATTGTCAAACCACCTACCAAACATTACATATTGGGTTTTCATTCCAAACTTTCAAATCAAACGCCAGCTAAGATGTATTTCATTTAATGTAGGAGTGCCCCAATACTTTGTGAAAAGCTACGCTGTATCCGAGTTTATCCAAATTTGTACAAATATACTTGAGATGCAGGCCAGAAGCGGGCCTCGTAAGCCCAATAGAAAAGAATGTAGTTATTACATTCCTTTAATCGTCCTTGATTATGTGTCTTTGAATTTTAGATCAACATCTTACGTAATACGTATACCTCTGGTTGGACAATAACGTGTTTCCTTTTATCCCATAATTCATTTTATTTTTAATCTCCATTCACTTTCTTAGCCGTAAGAAAAAAATATATATATTTCTTTTGTTATTGGAACAGCTATTTCACTTTCTCACTTGGATTCTCAAGTTAACTTTGACATATTACCCAAGAGACTACAAGAATCACATATATCGTTTTTGTTAAGATAAAATTATTGAATGATTTTTTTTTAAAAATTAATTAAAAATATCGATTTTACTATTTTTAATCTTAAAGTTGTTTCAATCATTCAAAAAGTCTATAATGTCTTTATAACTATTTTTGTAGATAGAAAAATGAATATACAGTCACAAATAATGAATATTTTTTATTTTAGTAAAAACAAATTAAGACACTTGTATATATATAAATATTTTCGGCGAAAGCAGTAGGAAAATTCCAGTAGAAACTCAACTGCGAGAAGCGGAAAATGTAACTGTATCCGTATCCGTCGAAAATAAGCGTCTAAATCAGAAATTGTTAAGTATCAAAAAAGAATATCAGACTGTGCCTTCCACGCCATTAAATTTGATTAATTAATTAATTAAAAGGATCAAGTATGGACAGCTAAACCTTCAGCTATCAAAATCCAGACGCATCAACCAATCCATACTCCTCCTCCTTCACAACCTAGCATCGAAAACAACGATGGATTTCCACCACATTTCTTCGTTTCTCAATCGCGTCAGAGCTTCCGCCAATTTATACTTATCTCAATTCGAGCCGCTCGCCCTTGTCTTGCTTCCTATGTTCACGTTATTTTTCGCCAGATTTGTTCACTCGATTTTTTCAGTGGTTTCCGATAAGGGCCTCAAATCTGCGGTGTTGGAGTTCGTCATGGCTTCCGTCAAGTAATTTCTCTCATTTTCTTCATGTCAAGCTTATTAAATTTTTTTGGACTAGTTGATCAAGTTGTCGGGTTGTGTGTGACTAGGTTGGTTCCTGGTGTGAAGAGGTATATTGATGCTGAAAAGCAAAAGGCAAGCGTGATTTTGACTTTTATTTTGTTCATATTATATTGTTTACATTGTGTTTCGTATACATGTGCAGATTTTTAAATTTTAAGTGCGGAATGTTTTTCTCTTGAAAATTCAAATAAAATCTTTATGTGAACTTGTCGCATTAACTAAGCTGCAAGTCTGCAAGAGGAAGAAAAGAGCAACTAATATAACTGTGGGCCTGGATACATATCGATGACACTAAATTGATGTGAAGGCGCACTCCATTAACGCCTGACCTTCTTAGTGGGTTTCTATATACTTTGGTTTCCTGATTATAAATTTTTCTGCAATTTACTCGAACTGGAGCATGTTTAGTGATATAGGTTTTAAGCTTGTTTTGGCGTATATTTCTTGTTTTGAGCGCCTGCTGGAGCTATAATGATCTAATACTGTCTAATCTATTCTTCAAGGTACCAAGTTCTTTAATATTATAAAACATATTAAATATTATTCAATTTATAAATATCTAAGAATCATTAAAAGCTGTGGAGCCAGTCTCATAGGTTTTGAAACAATTACATTTAAAGAAGCTTGAATTACTTTAACAATCGCTGCGAAGAATATAGGTGGGGCTGGATTTTGATGATGCATTTCTTATTCATTGAACGAAAATGGGATCGAGATATACAACATTGGCAATTTTTGTGAGCAGGTTGTTGATAAGTTGCAAGGTTCTGGTAAATCAAAGAGAGATGGTTGGAGGACTGAGTTGCCTAGGCTGGGCTTAGGTGGTGAGGTTATCGATAAAATGAAAGATGAGAAGCAAAAAGATGTCGCCTGGCAGGGCAAATGTTCTGGTACAGTGTATGTCTTGGCCAATCATATTACCTTCCATACTTGTTACCAAAGATTCATAGTTCAGATTTTCTTAATATTTTGTGCTTCGCTCAGCTACATTGCAGGAAATGAACATGAAGGGCATTTTTCTTTGATTAATGAGGCATGCTCCATGTCAGTAAGATATATCCTCCCCGTTTATTTATTTGCTTACCAATTTCAGCTTCCCTGAATTGCCTTTGTCATGGTCAACAAAAGGAAACAGTGCACACCTCTTATTTTCAAGTGTCATTTATTCACCATATCAATGCTCGATCATGAAAATATAATTTCTTAGATCCTTCTTGGTAGTAACCCCCTCAACCCACACCAAATAATGTTCCTTTTCTAGTCTCATGAACTATAAAACTCGAATATGGGTGTGGTGACTGAGTTTTTTCTCATAGTTTCCTTATGTAAACTTTGAATGCCCTTCCAGGTTTGCACATACCAATCCTCTGCACTTAGATGTGTTCCAGAGTGTAGTAAAGTTTGAAGCAGAAGTTGTTGCAATGACAGCTGCACTGCTTGGAAGTAAGGAAAAGACTTCTGGAGGGCAAATATGTGGAAATATGACTTCAGGAGGGACAGAGAGTATATTAATGGCTGTCAAAACCTCACGGGATTATATGAAAGTTAAGAAGGGGATAACCAACCCAGAAATGTCAGTGAAACTTTTTTTATTGTGATATCCTAATTTGATATATGGTAGGTATCAAACTGATTCAGTTTTTGCCTTTCTGGAAATAGGATTATACCAGTTTCAGCTCATTCAGCATATGACAAAGCTGCACAATATTTTAAGATCAAATTGTGGCGTGTTTCTGTGGATCAAGATTTTAAAGCTGATGTTAAAGCCATTAAACGGCGTATTAACAAGAATACAATACTGGTTAGACTTTATCCTGATACTTATATGCCACTTTTTTCCTTGTTGTCTGGTTTTTTTAAATCTGGGTTTGACGTCTCTGGCGGATCTTGTAAAATCTTAATGTTATGGATATATATGGGGCATTGTGCTTTAATAAATGTGCATTTTGATCAAATAGATCCAATTCAGTTTATATGGCAACTTGAATTGTTGGCATATATCTAAAAGGTTTTATATAGTTTCCGACTCCTATTTAATCTGCTCCAATGACCAATTATTTTGCAGATTGTTGGATCGGCACCTGGCTTCCCACATGGAATTATTGACCCAATTGAGGCATGTTGCCCGCTATTTTATCATTCTTGTGCAACTGGACCTTCATCTGGTTATAAGAAATCCCATAACTTTATGATTCTACTTGTAGGAGCTTGGTGAGTTGGCTTCTACCTATGGGATTTGTTTGCATGTTGACCTTTGCCTTGGTGGGTTTGTGTTGCCTTTTGCTCGTAAACTCGGGTATGTCCAATTCCATATGTTCAGAAATGATTTGTGAGCATTGCATCTTAAATAATTTTTTTCGGAATTAACTCAAGTGCTTTCCTGCATCGTATGTTGTGATTTTTAAGATTGTTCTTTCTAGTCCCAAATATGATTGTCATAATATTATAGGTGTGCTCTGCATTATTTGATTGGATTTCTTGTAGTGTTGCTTACTGTTCATTGTATTCAATATTCAGCGAGCTCTACAGTGTCAGAAAAATATATTTGTTTCACAGTTGAACCGTAACAAAATTGTAACTATTCTACCTCATGTTTTAATCTTTTTCATGCTTCTCGGGAGTTTTCTGCTATCAGTACAGCAAAAGAGTTGTATATGATGTGAAGTTCTGAGAAATGCAAAGATGTGTATAAGCAGGAAGTAGCTGTAGGCCAGCTTTGTAATTGTGAATCAGTTATATAATGGCCTCTATCTGCTCTGGTTCTCCTGTAAATGTTACATCATTCACTCTGAGCCTTTTTTTTAACTATTCTGATCATGTGTGGTTTTTCTTTATTGGCTATTTTGATATAACAGGAAGAGTTGTATACTTGTATTTGTCACTCGGAAAACTCCATTCCCATTCTCTCTCACTTGTCAGTTTTGTCAAACTATATTTCATAATAACATCTGACTATGTCTCCCAGGTATCCTGTGCCACCATTTGATTTCTCTGTCCGTGGAGTAACATCCATATCTGTGGATGTTCACAAGTATGGGCTGGCTCCTAAAGGAACGAGTGTGGTTCTATACAGGGATCATGACATACGTAAGGTACTAGATATATTTTGTTTGTTCTTTTGATCTTTAAATTAAGATGGTGTTTGACAAAGCTTATTTATGAGCTCCGATATCTCATCGGATATTTTTTAGACACAATAAAATGGCAAGTTTTAGTTCCAAAATAAGCTATTGAAGTGTTTGGACAAAACAACTTGTAGTCATAGATAGCAATGAAAAAGTTGTAACTACAATGACTAAAATCAATAACTTTTTTGGAAACAAGTTTATAGCTCCGACTTTGAGAATATATCAGATCCTTTCTGAATGAAAAAAAAAAATACAAACAAGTTTTAACAGCTTTTAGGATGTTTTAAACAGCCTATTAGGTAAACCAAACACCGCTATACATTTGTCTGTATCTATCTACATTTTCGGTCCAACTAATTTATGGATTCCATGGTATAGTCACTATTTTGTTTCCTAGGTGCACCTTTACTTTTCTGTCCTTGATTTGTCCTATAATCTATTTGGCAGTTCTCAAATCTGAGACAAGTCTTTGAAACCTAGATACTGATAACCTGAGAATTCATCCTGTATACATTTTCTCTTCTTCTCACTCACTCTGCTATAAGTTCCTGCTCGGTGCCTTAATGATTAGAGGAGTGCATAGAAAAGTGCCTTCTTGAATGGATTGACATGAAGAAGATAAACACACTCAATATGTTTGATTAGAGGAGCATAGGCGAATGATGTATTGTCAATCTGGCAACTCTGCTTGTGATAATACATCATTTTTTTTTTTGATGCATTACCTTTCTCTATATGTATATTCTTTACTGACATTCGTACCTTAATTCTTTTTGTGACCGCTGATTTGCTATGTTGCTCGATCATTTGGCAATTCAATCTCTCGTAAAGCATCAATTTGTAGCTGGTACGTTGCTTATCCCATCAGAAACTTTTAGGACTTGCAATATGGTGATACTAACTACATTAAATTCTGGCTTGTGTTTCATTGTTAATTAACTTTGCAGAGGAAAATTTAATCCATTTAGCTCCGTGGAGCCACCATTATGTGTAATGACACCCTTGGTGTCGGCTGACAGTTTCTGTGTGTATTCCTTTTCCTTGTGTCCAGTCACTGAGTGGACTGGTGGGCTATATGTATCTCCAACAATTGCTGGAAGCCGGCCTGGAGCTCTGGTAGCTGGGGCTTGGGCTGCAATGATGTCCCTTGGATTAGAAGGTTACAATCTCTGCTCATTTACTGTTGCTATTCAGTCAAGTTTGCTGCTGCTTTTGACTGATTTAGGAATTTTCGTTGAACAGGTTATCTGGAGAACACCAGGAAGATTATGGAAGCGTCTAAGAGAATAGAGAAGGGGTAATCATCATCTTAACAGCTCAAAATGTTTTTGCTGCGTATTTTAGTGAATGGATGTCACTGTAAATAATTATTGCAGGGTGCGTGAGATTGCAGAATTATTTGTGATTGGAAGGCCAGATATGACACTTGTGGCTTTTGGATCCAACATTGTGGACATATTTGAAGTGAACGACATTATGTCATCGAAAGGTTGGCATTTGAATGCATTACAGAGGCCTAACAGGTAACCCTAGCTAATTGATGATGATTAAAGTTGTTGTTTGGATTATTTTATATAACGAGTAATTGATTCATTGATGATCAGCATCCATATCTGCGTGACTCTTCAACATGTGGATGTGACTGAAGATTTCCTCAAGGATCTGAGAGATGCAGCCCAAACAGTAAGTCCATACATTCATTAGGTTGGAACTGATTGAATTTTGGAGTGAGAAATAACAGATTTATGTATCAGGTGGCAGCAAATCCAGGTCCTATGAAAGGAGGGCTTGCTCCGATTTACGGTGCTGCTGGAAAAATGCCTGACAGAGCAATGCTTGGAGATTTGTTGGTCGATTTCATGGATAACTCCTGCTAGCCCCAATCTTACTCTCTTTTATCTTGTGTCACTATACTTTTTCGTCACCCCATTATGATGGATCCTTCAATATTCTTATACAAGTACATATTCATGTAGCAGTTTTGACACTAAAAAAAAACTAAAACCAAATAGAGGACACAATGAACTTAGCTGCTAAAAGATAAAGACCTAGATATTCCAATGCAAAATAGGCAATTAGACATAAGACATGCCATGAATCTGTTGAAATGACAATGAAATTCTCTCAAAATAAGAAAATAAACGACTATGAAATTGCTTATCTTGGTGGAGATATTTCGGTCGTGTCATATTGACTTTCTTTTGGTCATTTCTGTTACTTGGATAAAACTGTGAAATCTCGTTTCTCCTGTTTGGGTGGAAATGCCACCACCACCTAATGCAATAGTTCGAATAGTTGTCACGTTAAGAGATTCCTCTAGGACTCTTTTTTTTCTTGGAAAAAATTTGATATTAAGGCGTATGTCATTATTGTGAAGTTTAAAGTATACTCGGGAAATTTATAAAAGATACTATTATTTATCTTAGAAGTAGATCAGTGATGGTTCTGTAGTTGACCGAATATTAACATTGCGTCATTTTTAATTATTTTATTAAATTATAAATGTGAATATGTGGTGGTTGAAAATGTTGATAAGATTATGTATGTATATTATGTGTCAGTCATAAATGAAATTACCCCTTCTTTCATCCTCATCTATATATCATCAATATCCTCAACACTCACGGGTCACATGTAGTACTTTAGTTATTTGTGGGTATTATAATTAATAGATTCCTCAGTTACGTGCTGTGCTGTGCTGTGCTGGCATTTACAAAAAAGGTTTAATTTTTGTCGTGAAGAATAATATTTTCTATATTGGGCTTAAATTTGAGCCATTATGATCCAAGAAACGGTACAAAGGGGCTATACAGCACTGTCTTCTCCATGGGCCACAATGGGAATTTAGCAGCATTTCTGGCCTCACAAGTCACAAAACAATAGCACTCCGTTCCACCAATGTTTTCGTGATTGGCACATATCACTCGCACTCGATTTGGGTGTGGGATCGGATCATGATATCCGAAAAAAACCTCTTAAAAAAAAGAGATTTCCGGTTAGACCGCCTAAATTGTTTGGACGAATTTGAGTTTAAAATCCAAGGGAATATGAATTTGGATTTAGGATCCAAAGCGGTTATGGATTTGGATTGGTGAAAATGAACTATCTAGATCCGCCTAAACTATTTAGGCGGTCAAACCGCAAGTTTTTGCCCTTAAAAATTATATTCTAAGCTATATCGCTGAGTTTAAAATATATTTTCTCTGATATTCTATTACATTATAACCTCTTTATCAGTACATTGTAACAGTAAAATGTGGAAAACAACTTTTTTTTTTTTTGTTTTTCTCTATTCTGTTTTTACTTTCCTCTAAAATGTTTTAAAAATTTAAATAAACATAACTCACTTGATATACATTATTTTTCACACATTATATATCAAATTAAAAATAAATTTATTATTTTTAAAATAAAATTCTAATTGCTTCTGCTCACAAAGAAAAATACAGGAAAATACATATTAGTGATGTTATTATGATGTAATGAGGTATATATAATAACATAAGGAAGTATGTATAGTTATTTCATGAAAACTAAAAATCCTCATATATTACAATTAGTTCTTAGTTCTGTCATGAGGAATGATTATATCTATATATATCATGAGTAAACTAATCTTTGTGCGATAAATTTTATAAAATCATACAATGACACACGTTCTAATTATACCTGATTATTGAAAAATTACGGGATTTTTGTGATTAAAGAATTTAAATTAATCCCTATCGCGGTTGTTGGCTGCAATCATATCATTATTTATTACAAAATCAGAAACAACACATTGCATTCATGTCTTTCTTTCTCACAAAATAAAATAATTCTCTCCTCCCTTCGGACTTTTCTGGTGTTATATATCATCATTAAACATAGTCGACCGTCTCCTTCGTTTGTAAATTGCAATGAGATTTGCAAACACCGATTGATCATTGAACATATTGTCTCCTTCGTTCGTAAATTCAGATAAAATTCATTGAACATAATGGGATGCTTTGCTGCTTCCAGGAGTCCTTATCTCAAGATTGCTGGAGTGGGTATACTTAACATGGATAACATAAATGTTGGATTATTGTTTTCGTTTATCATTAAGAAGTCTAAGAACTAAAATCATAGAAAAATAACTTGTGTTTGATTTTTTCGTAAAAATGAAGTCTAATAAAATCATAATCGATTCAATACATACTAATAGAAGAATAACTTATATTTGATTTTTTTTCATAAAAATGAAGTCTAAAACATTCATAATCCATTCAATACATGCTGTTGAGGTTCGTTTCCTATCGGATTCGAATTTAGGAATCTAGGCTTGATCATAATCGGACACCGCGATTTCCAGAAAGGTTTATAATCCCTGGAACGGACTAACTGATATTTTATAGATTGAAAGGATAAATTACAGAGATTTCCGACGATCTGATTCAGAGAATGCGTGCTCTTTGCTACAGGACGCAAATGAGCTACATGATAAAAGTAAATGATGAGAGTGTGTGGAATGTGTGGCTATTGCTGACTAGTCACCTATTTATACAATGAGTACAGGACGAATCTAAATAATCCCTAAGCTAAGTACTAAATCGAAACTAGTTGGAGGGAAATTTGCAAAGCTCGTGGATGTCGTTAGAGTCACGCTTTGGGTGCCATGCTGACTCAGCAGGGGAATCATTCTAGATCCTTCTTATACGTGCACAAGCGTGTGGATAGTATCGTGCATATTTTGTTAAAGAGCTCGAGGGTTCTAGGTTGACGAGTCTCGAGGAGTTGGGCTTCTCAAGGGCCTCTATCTTTATTCTCCTTGTGGGTCTTAAGCCCTTCCTAGAGTCGATGCCTAGTGCTCGAGGCCTTTTCTGCCTTGTCCGATTTCGGCCAATAGTTTCAAGAGACTTGAGCGGTCGATGGTCCCAGTTCGATGGTCCTGAGATTTTGACCCTCAACGATAGCCCCCTTGTCTTTGCGGATCAAATTGATTTTGATTTGCGGACACAAGCAGAGAAAGAGAATCGTTAGTCAAAAGCTAAAGGAGATCTTATACCTTTCTCGTATTGTGCGACGATGTCCATGTTCGTGGTTACGACAAATATTCTGTTCCAAAATTCAATAAGGTGAAGTATAAATTTATTTGACGAGTCGGGTAATTGTGCCTCACACTATTAGTCACGGAGTGTTCGAAGTTATCGTTCCGGGTTTAGAAACCTGAAATAAGAACACTATGATAGAATATTGGTTTGTTAAGGCTTTAATTTATCCTCCGAAGTTAGAGAGACCATAGGGGCTCTTAGAAAGTTTAAATTCCAAAGGGATCTGTTCCCGTCTCAGAGAAGTTTATCCTCCGGGCATATCTGTGCCCACCCAGAGACGCCGCTGAGGGCTGTTGGAAGTTTATACTCTTTGGGCATTCGGAACGCCGCGCTCCTTCAGAGTTCTTCTAAACATTTTAACCGTCACTCCATGATTAGATGGTTAAGGATCTTGCGGCGTACCGCGCATTGCGGGTCGGAACCTATTTGCAGCATCGCTCAGGTTTTTGAACCAAAAACGGCAATTCATCACGGGACGAATCCCATTTGCTGTATCGCCCAGGTTTGATTCATCGTGGGACGATCCTATTTGCGGCATCGGTCAAGTTTTCAAACCAAAAGCAGAATTGGATGAGCCTAGGGGGCTGCATGACAGATAGCAAAGATAGCGAGTTTTTGCTCGATTAAATAGCCGGGGGCTAGCTCGGGAGCATAAATAGTTGAAAGATAATTGGTCGATGCTGTTGGGGTGGCAGCCCCGAGTATGCTGATCACAGTGATCTGTTGTGTCTGAAATAATAAGTAATTGGACAGATCATAGTCGCAAACTATGTCCAAAATAGATAGTCGAATATAAGTCGTGGCTTCGAGCCATACTAGGGACAATGCACAAGAAACGATTGTAGCATAAGAATTCTGTAGGTACTATAGAAATTCGTCGATACTCATAGAGATAAGTCTTTATCATGAAAAGTAAGAAATTTGGTCGACCACTCAGCATGTAGTCAAGGGGATTACGCAGCCCCGAGTATACAGATGTCGGATGCTCAATATAAGCGAGCAGATATAGTTGAACAGAAATAGCCGAGTGTGAATAGTTCGACACTCGAGATAAGACAATTTATCTATTCGCAGCCCCAAGTGTAAGATAACCAAAATTTCTAAATTCTAAGAAACCCATAGTAAGCATTCTAAGAAATTTATAATAAGACGTCCATGTGAGAATCCCAAGAGATCTATAATAAGATTACGGCGGCGGTACAGCCCCGATAGTATTATTATCGGGTTAATCGGCTGAGGACTATCAACCACAGAGAGTGATCGAGCATTATGCAGCCCCGAGTATCGGTTACTCGGTCGATCAGATGAGCTTAGCCGTGTGTCGCACGGCCTCCAATATCGAGCTGCACTTAGGAAATCAAATAATCTCGAGGGGGTGACGCAGCCCCGAGTATAACAAATTGACATTTGGAACTTAGATGACAAGGAGAATACCTCGAGTGACTTACCCGTGAAACGACGTTAGCGTCTTTTGTAATTCTGGCATGAATATAGGGAGTCGTGAACCCTAGTTTCTGTCACTTTCCACAATTTCAAATTTGAGCGGCATATGTGGGAAGAAAAGTGATTGGAGCTGCTGAATTCGAAGGAAATCTGAGTGTTTTACTATAGATCTGAGCTCAAGTAATCTCGATGAGCCCAACAAAGTTCTACATCGAGAAGTTTAATAGAAGCAACGATTTCGGTCTGCAAAAGGTAAAAATGCACGTTGTGCTAGTGCAACAAGGACTCGATGAAGTCCTTGAAGTGACATATGAAGCCGAGACAAGTGAGGCTAAAGGCGACTGGAATAAATTGATGGATAAACTAGTAATGCAACCTATATTTAGGAGATAAAGTGTTGCATGAAGTAGCTAAGGAAGAAACAGTTGTTGGCGTTCTGAAGAAGCTGGAGTCATTATATATTACTAAATCTTTAGCTAACCGGTTATACATGAAACAAAAGTTATATTCATGTAAGTTCTTTGATGATAGAAATGTAGTCAATCAATTAGATGAATTTAATAAAGCAATTGATGATTTGGAAAACGTAGGAGTGAAATTTGTTGATGAGTATAAGACAATCCACCTCCTTAATGCACTTCCTAGATCCTATAAGAACTTGAAGGATGCTATGTTGTATAGGGAAGGTACTATTACATATGAGAAAGTTTAATTTGTTGGGAAACCAAAAGAAGTACAAAATCACTCAGATGCGAGAGATGGTCCTATGGCTATAAGGCTCTCTATTAAAGCAAAGTGGCTAAAAAGTAAACTGAAGAAGCTAGTGATGTTCACTGAGAAACCTATTCAGGAAAGGTGGAAGAAGGATGTGAACAATGAGAACGAATATGTCATTACTGTAAAAAGCCAGGTCAAATTAAAAAGGACTGCCTCTATTATAAGAGGAAGCAACCTCCTCCAAAAGCCAGAGTAAATCGAGTAGATCTCACAAAAAATAATGAAGCTGATAAAATTCTAAATGTCGTGTCCGATTCTCCGGAAGATAGATGGATTTTAGACTTCGAATGCTTATTCCACATGTGTCCTAATAAGTCGTGGTTCTCAAATCTAAAACTTGAACCACTAAAATCTGTCATGTTGGAGAATGATCAAGTGTGTGATATACGGAGAATAGGCACAGTCAAATTGAGAATTGAGGATGGAATGGTAAAGAGGCTTGTTGAGGTGAGATATATACCTGAGTTTGAAAAGAAACTTGATATCCTTGGGATTGTTAGAGTCAAAGGATATGAGTTTTCAACTAAAAACGGAGTATTGTTGGTTCAGAAGGAAGGGAAAACTGTATTGAAGGGATTGAGAAGTAATGGTCTATTTATTACCTTTCTACTCAGATTGTTGTACGGGAGGTAGATGTTACAGTAAATCAGAATCTCACCTATGACATAGAAGGTTGGGCCATATTAGTGAGAGAGGCTTGATAGAGCTTCAGAGACAAGGAGTTTTGAAGCATCGTAACAAGTTTTCTCTGGATATTTGTGAGGATTGCATTCTGGGAAAAAGTAAGAAACATCCTTCTCCAGTTGGAGTTCAAATCTGCAGCCTTTCTGGAATAGTGCGTAGTCGATCTTTGGGGACCAGCAAATACTGAAACCATGGGCCGAGGTAAATATTTTCTATATCTGGTTGATGACATCTCTAGGAAGGTGTGGGTTTACATATTACAAAGTAAAGATGAGGCATTCTCAAGGTTCACAGACTGGTGTACTCAGGTCGAGAATGAGAAAAATCTAAGGATAAAGTATCTTGGGACTGATAATGGCTTGGAATCTGTCAGTGAAAAGTTTCAAGAATACTGCAGAAAGAAAGGAATCATAAGGCATAGGACAGTTCTAGGTAATCCCTAGCAAAATGGGGTAATCGAGAGGATGAACAAAACATTGTTGAAGAGAGTCAGATGCATACTCTCTAACTCACAGATGCCTAAACATTTCTAGGGTGAAGTTGTAGCAACAAAAACATACTTGGTGAATAAATGTCCTGCTACAACAATTGGATTTAGGACAGTAGATGAAAGCTGGAATAGACAACCTTTTGATGATTCTAAGTTGAATGTGTGAAGGTGTTTATAACATTTGCCCATGTGAAGCAGGATAAGCTCGAACCAAGGGCTTTGAAATGTATGTTTGTTGGTTATCCCAGTGGTGTTAAGGGATATAAGCTGTGGTGCTTGGAACCTGGATTGAAACAGGTCATCCTTAGTAGAGATATTGTGTTTAAGGAAGATGTTATGTCATGTAGAGAAGCAAACAGATAGCCAAGTTCATCAGAGACATATGAGTTTGAGGCGGAGCCTAGACATGAACCTTCTGATAAGAGATTATAAGGTGATGGTGGAAAACAAAATGAAAGTCGGGGATGAGATACCTGACTCTAATGTTGACTTACATCTATCTTCTTGTGAGGGATAAGAAAATAAGGGATATTCATCCTCCCAAAAGGTATAATGTAAAAGAAATAGTAGCATTTGCCTTGGTGGTGGCTGAAATGCTGGAACACATAGAGCTAAAATCGTATGCTGAGGCTGTAAGGTGTTCAGAAAGAAATAAATAGATAGAGGCAATGATAGAGGAGCTCAGGTCTCTTCTTAAAAATCATACCTACGGGATGGTGGACAAGCCAGTAGGACAGAGGTGTATTAAGTGCAAGTGGTTATATAAGAAGAACGGGAAGGTGACTGAAAATGGGAAAGAGGTAATAAGATATAAAGCAAGGCTCATTGAAAAGGGATACACTTAACAAGATGGTGTAGACTATCATGAGATTTTGCCCCAGTAGTCAAACACTCTTCGATAAGAATCATATTAAACCTGGTGGTACAAAGAGATTATGAGTTACATCAACTGGATGTAAAAATGGCTTTCCTACATGGAGAGCTTGAAGAATAAATATACATGAGCCAGCTAGAGGGCTAGATAGAAGCTGGAAGTAAACAAAAAGTTTGTAAGTTGAAAAAATCCCTTTATGGACTGAAGCAGATCCCGAGGCAATGGAACAAAAATTTCCATAGTCATATGGAGAAGATTGGGTTTAAGAGATTAAAAAATGATATGTGTGTGTACATGAAACAAGTTGAAAAAATTGAGTAGATTTACTTACTATCTATGTTGATGACATACTAATTGCAGAAAAGAATCTCATTGAGATTGAAAGAGTAAACTCTGAATTAAGTGAGGGATTTGATATGAAGAATTTGGGGACTGCAAAAAGGATTCTCAGAGTGGATATCATTAGGGGCAGAGTTAAAAGGATACTTGTTTCCGAATCAAGGAGATTACGTCTCAAAAGTGCTAAGAAAATTTGCAGAGACACAAATTAAGCTGGTTAGTACTCCTTTACCTCAACTTGTGAAATTGTCAAGTGATCAGGGACCTGTTAATGATGATGAAAGGAGATGTATGCTGAGTATCCCTTATGCAAGTATTATTGGTAGTATCATATACACAATAGTTTGTGTCAGACCAAATTTAGCTCATGCTATAAATTGTACCAGTAGATATATGGTTGATGCTAGCAAGGGACACTAGAATGCTTTGAAGGGTATTCTGAGATATATACAGTGTAGCAAAAGATTGAGGCTGGTTTTTAAGAAGCAACCCAATAGTGATGTTGATCCTCTAATTGGCTATGTTAATGCTGATTTTGCATCAAATTTAGATAATAGAAAATCCCAGACTAGGTATGTATTTGTTATGCATGGTACAACGATTAGCTGGAAGTCTACTCTTCAACAAGTTGTGGCTCTGTCCACAACCGAAGCTGAGTATGTGGCTCTTACAGAGTCAATAAAGAAAGCACTATGGTTGAAGAATTTCTTGTCTGAGTTGGGAGTTCATCAAACAAAAGTCAAGATAAAGTGTCACAGTCGGAGTGCTCTTCACTTGATGTGAGACATCATTTCATGAGAGACATTGTCAGCAAAAGAGATGTTGAAATGGAGAAGGTTCATACTTCTGGTAATGCAGCTGGCTTCTTGACCAAATCATTAAGTTAAGAGAAGTTCGAGCTGTGCAGGTCCCTAATTGGGATGGATAGCTGTTGATAAGCAGCCGTTGGGTTCTATAATGGATCTAAGAGGAAGGGAGTTGGAAGATGATCTGTGTTTGTGAATTCAAGGTGGAGAATGTCGTGAGTGTGAATTCAAACACGCTTTTGTAAAGTCGGTTTTATATTTTTTTTCTTTGTTACCATTAAGTTGAGCGGTTGTAATAAAAGGTGGAAAACACTATTATGTTGAGGAGAGGGAAATTACTGCATCTGCAGTTAGTAGTACAGTGAAATCCATTCATTCTTGTGATCTGAGAGTTGGTGGGAACTCATCTTGTAATCACATAGCCGATCAATAAATCTTCCATTAACCTTCCTGTGGACGTGGGTTGTGGCAACGCAAATGAACCACGTAAATCCTTCGTGCTCCTCTTTAATTCTCATTGATTTTGTGTGTGGTTCTAACAATTGGAATTAATTTAGAGAAGGAGGCAGCGGTGATAGCGGGTGTTTGAGTATGGAGGAAGAAAGGAGATCGAGATCAATTTGCGGGCTAAGTTGGATAGAAATAATTCTTTAACGGCTTTGAAGAGATTAGGATCACCATTGGCTGCGCAATTCGGGTGGTCGGCCGCCGGCACCGGGCAGCTGGAGTGGGAGTATGAAATATATGCGGCTATATTTTATTTTTCTTTGCTAAAATTTTAAATCCTGGGCCTATGTAACTGTATAAATATCTTGTGAAATGATTCTCATGTATTAAATAATTTGGGGTTATAAAAATTTTAGATAAAATTATTCTTTTTAATTATGCACAGGGTCCAAAAATTCCAGGACCAACCTAAACATTATTCGCGACATTGGTATTTATATCTATCATTTGATTCCAATAATCACTTCCTTAGGTTTAAGCCATCTAGTGATAATTCCTTATTCGACCTTTGAAGGTCGTCGACCGAAGGCCAAAGCCTTTTTGTTGGCACTTTACGATAGTATTTTAAGATCTTAATTAAATGAAAATTCTCCTAAATCCTATTAGCTAGGGAGAGGTACACAAGGTTAATGCTCGGAAAGATTAGAGCACACCCTTTTAGTTATAATGTCCGAGCCATAATGTGCCATTCACATTGCTGTCATCAGTTTTCATTTTTCGAATTTGCATATTGGTTTAGTAAGGGAAATTTTTTTTAACAAATGTCGAAACACCAACAACAAACACCTCCTTTATATACAAATTATAATTACCTACTTTTAAGTGACCCTGGAGAGCTGACATTTGTCTAGAAAAACTCTATTTGGTATTTGCATGATTTATATCATTTTGGCCAAATACCCAGATATAATATGAATTATATCTAAATTTATAAAAATAATAAACAATATGAATATTTGCAAATAAATGTGTATATTATCTTAAACTAATGCATTTATGATAAAAAAAAAAAAAAATTTGCTGACGACGAAATGATAATTTAATTTGTCGATTTTCGAACGTGTTTTAAAAATTCAAATTTAAAAACACTATCTCAACACAAAATCAGTAAGTTGAGTCAAATATTAATCCATCATTTGAAAAAATAATTCTAATCCTATATTTGTATAGTTTAAAATAGTTTATACATTTATTTGCAAATATTCATAACTTGTATAATATTTGTGAGTTGGTGAATAAAATTTAGTATTTGGCATATAAGATATCTACTCATGAAAAAATGAAAATAAATTGTAATAAGTAGAATGGAGGGAGCCAGATAGGGAATAACGTTCTCTCGTAATCTTAATATTGGGGTAGTTGCAGTGTATACTATTACCATACAAATGTTTCTACGTATTTTCGGGAGAAGTGCTTATTTCATTTACTCCATAAAAAAGAAAAGATAAATTACAGAGAGCATAGAATATGTATATCGAGTGAAGCATTTTTCTGGTTTTCTTGTTCGAAACTACGGTCATGATTGTTGTTAAATAAAGTGCGATTGTGGGGATTAGGATTAGGGGACAGGCCGTGTCATTGCGATAAACTTTACAGGCCAAACATCATTAATTTTATGTAATGAACGTTGTCATTCTCGATTAACTCAAAAATGGCACCAATTTTTTATCTGCTAATCTTCTTTTAAGTTTTGTAAAATAAATCTTCAATTATGTTCAACTAACCCTTTCTTTCTTATCAAATTATCAAGCAGCGGGTGCCAGCTGAGGACAAATCCTTCTCTTTTTATTTTGTTTGCCAGAAAAGAAATAATATATATGAAGATTAGTAATCAAATGAGAATTGTTTTTTTTTTTTGAGAGCTCTCATTATTATGTTTTATATAAAACATTGTCATGAATTAAATTAATCATTGTTGTGCCCTCCAAATAATAATTGATGTATTACATAACAATGTTAAATATAAATCACAATAATGATTAGTTTTTAATTCTTAAAAAATAAATAATTATCACCAAAATATATTTCTATATATATATATATAGCCCCAATCATAGAGTAGGGCATGTTTGTTGACCATTTTCTTTTGTTATTCAAGTGTTTTTAAGATTGAGGCTTAAATAAAAAAGAGATTGAGACTTTCGCAATCAATGGTAATTCACAAAATTAAAATCACCTACTTTTAAGTGAGCTTGCAGCACCTTCATTTCGTTTGTATGATTTAACTGATAATTGCATCATATTGTGTATAGGGTTCCGAATAGATTAAAACAAACACTGCAATTGACTGTTGCTTTCCAATGAGTCATTTATATAAAAAGATTTTATAATAACTAAAATATAAAGTGGAAATCACGCGAGCTGCAAGGAGGAAGAGAGGAGCTGGAGCCTGGATTGGTTGGATAAGCATTACAGTGGGCCCCACTATGTACAACATACTAAACTCTATACCACTCCAATGTACTCGTACTCGTCTCTTTTTATTTATTTATTTTTTTTGTTGCGTTCATGACCAATCCCCTAACATCTCTCTCAAAAAAATCATATTTCTTTTTTAAAAAGTATGTAAAAAATATACTATTATGGAAGCTGCGCTCGAAAATTTTTACTTAAAGTTACAAAGAAAAAAAACCACAAATAAGCACTTTCAATCTACCAAGAGAATGTGGAGAGTATGATAGATAGATATATATATATATATATGAGTTGAACTACTCGGATCTTGACTCAATAAAAAATTTTTCAAGCTTGTTTAGTAAAGTTTGTTAATTAAATGAGTCAAAATTGAGTTTTATAGTATTCAACTCATGAGCTTGTAATCAAGTTCGTTAGACAAAAATAGTAAGAAATATAATTTATTAATTTGAAAATTTTACATTTTTTTTATTCTTTAGTTAGCGATAAGTATGATAAATCTTTTGATTGAATTTGTTATTTATAAAAAAAATGAATTTGATAATCAATATTTTTTTGCTTAAATTGATTTATTTTTTAAAAAGTAAAAATTATTTATGATTAAAACTTATACTTAGCAAGTTCATTGAGGATTAAATAAAGTTCAATTGAGTTCGTAAACATCTGAGTATTCGATAGTCATGCTCGAAGCTTGACTTGATATTGAACGAGTCAAATTTGAGCACAATAATACTCCGTTTGATTATACCCTAGATATTAATGATGAGTTTTCAGCATGAAAAATATAATTGGCTGTAAAGGACCATTTAAACAAATTAGTATTACGTCATTCATTTCCGTTTGCGTCGTACACTCTCTTCCTTTTACAATTCACTTTGCAGCTTTCTTGGCTTCAAAATATTACTTGTTTTTGGAGTTCACATTTTTACATTTTCAATTTAAATCTCAATTTGGCGTTATGTGATTATTTAATTGATATAATGCACTTTCTAAGTAACTTAGATTATTTTTTTTCAACGATAAAATGAACACGACAAACTTTTCGCGAATAATGTTTAGAGGGCAAAAATCCACGATTAAAATATATAATGAAGTAGAAACCTTATTTGACAGTGTCAAAATTCAAACTTTCCACAAGACGTTGCTCTCTATAGTTCAGGGGTTGAAGTCCTACTTTTATATGAGGTGGTCTGGACTCTGGTCCCAATTAATTATTGTCTGTTTTTTTGAGTTGCCAATGAATTATTGTTATTTGTTAGTTATCCTCATGTGAATAGTACTAATGAGGAATGACTATGGAAGAGAATTATCAATAATTATCGATATTAGGCATGTATAAATTGTTCACTATGTAGGATAGATGGCATCAGGTCATGGTTAAAAGTGGTTAAAATGTAACATCTATTATATTAGATAACCCAACCAATATCATCATTCGTCAAGGTTTAACCACAAAAGATAAATTTCATTTATGTCAATTTCAAATATTTAAGTATGTAGAAGATTGTTTTTCACAGAGTTATGTTAGTTACCTTTTTACAGTTACATATATATATATATATATATGTATGCTGCAGTTTCAAATTTCAATGAGTAATTCTAAATGTAGCCACTAAATTACTCGATACAGTTATTATTATTGTTAACAATTAAATTAGTAGTTGATTTTACCATAAAGCCCCCAACACCCAATCTAAAATGTTAAAAAGAAAAAAAGACCGGCAGTGACTTCGCAAGAGTCTTGTCCGAAACCCTCCTCCTTCTAATCTAACTCCAATGGAAAACAAAGTCGGCCCGGCGGCACCAACACTACCACGCCGGAAACACAACATTGGAAACCGTTTGCTGCTACAAAAGCCGCACGCCTCAATCTGGTCTCCCATCGCGGTGTTCACATCTCCTCGCGCAACTGTGCTCGATCTACACAGTGGTAGTCAAATATAGACATGATGTCTGCGAAGCCACAATCTTTTGTTTTACGTATTCTAATATAAGTTGAATAACTAATTTCCTGTAGGAGTATGATACGATGAATAATTCTTTTTGCGACCCACTGTAATATATCGACTGCCACACATTTTCTTTTGTTGTTTTAAATGAAATCCATTGTCACATATCAGCTGCACGAATCTAGATTGGATAAAGATTGTCATTTAAATTCAAGGAAATGTTTAAGAAAAACTAAGATGCAAAAAAAGATTCAAGGAAAAAAGAGTATAAATGAGAATCCTATATTCACCTCCATAGATGCGAGAATATGTAGAGATCCCTCCCTCTCCCCCAAAAAAAATCTTGCAAGGAACATGGTAACGGGGCATGTTTCTAATTTTTCTTGTCTATATGATTTTGCTTGCTTGCTATAATTTGTGTTTGTGCCAAGATGCATATATAAATTCGTGTCCTTTTCTACCATCTAATGGCCTTTTCAGCTGCTTCATTTCATGTTAAAATTTGAAGAGTTCTCATTGGGCCTTTTTCCTCCTTCTAGGTATTGCTTGGAGATGTTGGAAGTGGAAATCTAGTTTAGTGTTGCATTTTGTGAAAGGGCAATTCATCGAGTTTAAGGTGGGTTTGCATCATGCTGCTGGAACAGGTATGTATTCAAGTATTAGTTGAATTGGAAGTAGTATTGTTTTAGTATATTCTAGTTTTGAGAAATGAAAGTAGTATTGTTTTAGTACACTGGATGCTATTGTATTACTACTAGGTTGTCTTTTTATCAGGGGATGTGAGCTTGGTCGCAGCTTAACACTCTCATTTGACAAGGCCAAAAGTGGGTTCAAAAAAAGAAAATATAGGGATCTTTAGCATGCACAACTGCATTATTTTAGTTATTTCGACTTGGCAATTCCCATTTGTTACACTGACCTTTTAGCCCCGAAGGTCCAATTTCTACATCGTTTAGGTTTATTTGTTGAATAGTTGGAAAAAGAAAACAATGTTGAATGGTTGGAAAAAAGAAACAACTGACAAAAGACCATCACTACCAGTAAGAAAACAGATTTACAGTAAAGATGAAAATCTTTGTCTCCCTAACATAAAAATTTTCAAAGTTGAAATCCCTCAATAATTACACTAATCTGCATTCCAAAATCTCACTGATATCTCCACTTACAAAAGCAATATACACATCACGGATTACATAAATTGATGATTTCTCCACTTGCTAAATTTGAACTGATTGGAATTGATGCACTGAAATCTTTGATATGGGTTAAATACAAACTTTCCCATCCCGCAACATATTCAAATCGAGCATCCTTCCTATTAGCCACAATCGGAGGTATTGGTGCTTCGTGATCCAATAAAACCTGCAAAAGAATAAACAAATATTAAATCAGTGACAATTAAAATGAGGCTTACAAGATTATGCACAAAAATAGTGTAAATACATGTACAAAATGATTACCATTTACGTATCTAATTGCTATTTCCCCTCTTTTTTGATTTGGCCAGGGGTTTACATTGTAGATGAAGATATGTGAGGCATTGTTTTTCAGAGAGATGAACTAGTGTCGCATTATATCTTGATGCAATCAAAAGACCCATATCTGGCAATGGCATCCAATTCTTCAATGGAGCCGAGATAATAAAACAAGATAAAGCATCATGCAACTGTGCAACAAGTTCTAAAGATCCATAAAAATTAACATAATAAGTTTGATTATCCCATAACTCTTCAATCAATTCTTTTTGAACTTTTGACCAACAATCTTCTTCATATCCAATTAAACTTGCTATTGAACAAAAGCGTATTAACATAATAAGTTTGATTATCCCATAACTCTTCAATCAATTCTTCTCAAACTTTTGATCAACAATCTTCTTCATATCCAATTAAACTTGCTATTGCACGAAAGCCACAATGTCTATCTGGTTGGACATCAGATATATTAAGGAGGTTTTGTTGAATATATGATGTTAAAGAATTCAAAAAATGCATCGCATGAATGGGCCTTTTTACACATATTTTTTCCTCTTTCTATTCTTGACTAATTTGCCAATAAGTTTTGTTTCACTTTTGGACATTAGTGTTTCAACAACTTCAAAGTACGAAGGATCGCGACGAGTTGGTTTAACTTCCTTCGGAGGTCGAGGACCCTTCGCCTTACATTTTTCTAATGGTAAAGTAAGGAATGTTGTTACCGGATTACCTAGTTCTCTCAACTTTCTTTTTAAGTGCAATCTTGTCATGTTGGTCTAAAGCTTGAAAGTGCATCCATATCGTATTCATCTCATCATCAATACTCACTTTATATGAATCAGAACTAGAATGAAATCTTTTCAAACTTAATGTCAACCAATGATCATGAATACTTGAAGGAGATATGGGACGAAGATCTTCTCAAATAAACATCAATTTCATTTGCACAAGGCAATCTATGTGTTCTTCTAATAACACACCGACATAAACTAGTATCAACCCCGACGATATTTGATCTCTTTGACTCAATAAGAATCATGTGTAATACCTTCCTAGAAACCAAACCTCGCAACTCTCTAAATAAATCATGCGTGAAATCGTGTTCAACTACATTAAGACTGTTCTCGAATGAAACCTTAATTTCAGTAGTCTGCAACTTAATAAGAGAATTAATTATGGTCCAAGAACTATCAAAATCTCTTTGAGATGAGCCAAGCCATTTTTTCAACTTTGCATGTGCACTCTCAGCTCTGCACAAAAAAGAGTTTCAGATAAATAAATAAGTGTTATAAGATAACATTAATACTAAACACTTTTAGATATTATACCTATTGGACGTTAAATTACCAAAGTGCCATAATATTATCTGTCAAAGCTGCTACAAACCTCTGTCAATATGGTGTCAACCTTACATCTTTGACATAATTCAAAACTCCTGGATAATCCTTATAATCATGATCTATAGACTTGAGATTTTGAGCATAATCACTTTCAGTTGAGGAAAACATTAGAACACTCCAAGCTGACATGAAAGCGTCACATTTCTTTTTGTTCTTAAACAACATTTTTTAATTAGTAAGCACATTTTTGTTGATGTGAAACCTGCATAGGAGATTCGGTGTGCTTGGGCAAACTCTTTTGATGGAATTCATCAATGCTAAGTCTTTATTGGTTACTATGACTTGAGGCAAATCTAATGTCATTAAACTCTTCAATTTTTCCATTGCTCATGTGTAATTCTCTTCTTGCTCAGATCCCATGTAAACAAATGCTATAGAAAAAGTGAGTTCTATAGAAGTTACACCAACGATCTCTAGTAATGGAAGACCATATCTATAAGTTTTGTAAGTACAGTCCTTAATCAATATCGATGGAAAGATGTACATAATCTCTATAGATTAAGGATGTGCCTTGAACAAGTCTCCAATAAAATCGGTTGAATCATTGGTCCTATGTCATTCCACATAATTGCACTCATTTACCTTTTTCATCAATTGTTGCATTTGTGTTCTGTCAGTTTTTTCAACCATCCTATTTCTCTGACAAACATTGTATATCGTCTTCATTTTAGTGGTTATTCTTATTCTTTTCTTTTATGGCCATAAGAATATTTCTTGGTTTGATCAAATTTTTTGTCATTTCAAATAACAAGGTCTCTTCATTCTCATTTAATCTACTGCAAATGAGTGGCCCTCCAAATTCTCTGCGAGTAGATGATTATGGAATTTACATTTGACTTTCACAAGTCAATCATCACCTCTTTCCAATTTCACTCCTTGTAACATAAATACACAACTAATTTTTATCGTCTCATTCCTTTACGAGAAATTGCATCGGTGTTGATAAGGTTCTTGGGAAGCCTATAAGTTCCACCATGCTTGCAACCAAGCCGTAGTCTAGCTTTTCTCCCACCAATTTGAGATTGAGAAGATATGATTACGATAATGTAACCCAGTTTCTTCCCGGTTTCCCTTGCCAATAGGGGTGAAAATAGGCCAGACTAGGCCAGGCCTTGGCTTGGTAGGCTTGGGCCTGCTTTAAAATCAATAGACTTGAGCCTGGCCTGTTATCTATGAGAGGCTTTGAAATAGGCCTAGG
Source organism: Ocimum tenuiflorum (assembly GCA_001278415.1). Taxonomy (NCBI): domain Eukaryota; kingdom Viridiplantae; phylum Streptophyta; class Magnoliopsida; order Lamiales; family Lamiaceae; genus Ocimum; species Ocimum tenuiflorum. The sequence continues at coordinate 27,588 of AYJT01074948.1, forward strand.
CCTGACCTTTTTAGCTAAATAGGCCGAGTTTTCGGCCTTTCAAAAGCCTATTTAAGCCTATTAAATGTAAAAGTCTATTTAGTCCTACGTAGTACAAAGCTTGTTTAGGCCTACATAGTACAAAGCCTGTTTAGGCCTACTTAATACAAAACCTATTTAACA
>AYJT01074971.1:0-13013 GCA_001278415.1 Ocimum tenuiflorum
AAATCAACGATTTAATGAAATGCGAGTTGGGTGAGACATTTTTCCTTCACAGTTTGTTATCTCATGTCTTTCTTATATAATTTAATCAGTTGGACACGGTTTTGGTAAATTTTGGCCGGGAAAAATTGACTGAGAAGACGACAAACAAAAACAAAAAGTAGTTTCAAGCATCGCGGTTGCATATTTGCGTCTAATTGTTCTTTATCCATTTTAACCACAATAGTCGTCATAACATCGCTGACAAGATGAAAAAATTCATGAATGAAGTAAAAACAGCTAAAAGTCAGCCTCAGATATCGTTATTAGGCCTCAGGAAAAACAAACGAAAACTCGAAAAGCTTTAACGTACTCCAAAAAGCAAGAAGAATATGAGTTGGCGAAATGCAACTAATTACAAAAACACTAAGCGTTGATTCATGCTTTTCATTGAGGATTCCTCACTGCAGTAACAGACTGATTCTTTTCATTCAGAAGATAGACACGACTCGATTGGGTGAAGTTTCAAATCACAAATGACAACCATCTCTCTTAGCCTCCTGATAAAAAAAGCTCCGCAGATAACATGTGGCCGGCTGGCCGGCCCCTCATATCAATCCAGCATTCTTCAGGGCAACCTCAAAATCTGCCTGACTATTCCAAGGAGCCACCTGCGTTCAATAAAAGGATTCCTTCATGAGAAGAAAGATCAAGTAACATACATAAAGCAAAGTTGTACGAAAATTCTACCTCGGAAACTTGAGCGTTGAAATAATCCTCGATCTTCTTCATGATCTTGTCATCTTCATCGTGGCAAATCAAATTGAATACTGCACCTGTTTTGTTGCAAGACAAAGTTATCATGCACTGACGTACACAAGACCACAAAATTCATGCTGCACACTCAAATAATTTAGGATGAAATTGCAATCCACAACCCCTTCAATTACAAATCCATCCAAAAACTGATCGAAGCACAACAAATAAAACCCAGAAAATCTAATGCTGGAGGAAGAATAAATTCAAGTGTAATAAAAACTGAACAGAATAAGAATCCAGCATGGCAGAAATCACAAAGCCTAAGGTTTTCTCAAACAAAACTCATCTGTCTATTGATACTTCCTTGAAGCATAAAAAAACATAATAAAAATTCCAACATATACAGGAACCAGGGTTGTAGTCACATAAATTAGAGAAACTACATTTGATTTCAAGAATATTTTTCAAGAGAGCAACAGATAGAAATATAAAATGCTGAAAACATAAATTATGCAAGCGGTGCAAGGTTTCGAAATTTCAGCACCAGAATTTAATCAATTAGAACGTTACATTTCATTACCAACTGGTAAATGATAACCATTCAGCTGGTAGTAGTAAATAACGTCTATTAGGCCCTTCTCGGATATTAAGCATTACCATATAGGATTGTAGTCAACCGAGATGTCAAGAAATTAATTAACCAGAAAGAAAAATCAACAAAGAGTTACCTTTGCGGCCAAAGCGCCCAGCTCTACCAACCCGATGCAAGTAAACTTCATAGTCAGGTTCAGAACGGTTATCGTATCTCACAGGAAGATCAAAATTGATAACCAAATTGACCTAAGAAAACAAACAATACCATCATAGTAAGAGGTGAAGAATCCAAATTAAGGAGGAAAAACTAATGATAGTTCGTTGAAGCAACAGTTAAAGAGAGAAGCAAACACCTGTCTCTGGTCAAAACCACGAGCAAGAAGATCCGTTGATATTAGAACTTGGGTTAACCCGTCCTTAAACTCTCTTATTATTTTGTCTCTATCCTCTTGCTTCAAAGCGCCTTGAATTGTAGTGACCTCCCAACCAAGGGAAGTCAAAGATTTATGCAAATTACTAGCAGCTCTTCTGGAGCCAACAAACACAATTGTTTGCCCTACCTTCTCTCCAAGATCAAGGATTTGATCTTTAACCACCATTATTTTGGATAGTTCATCTGGACAATGAACCTTGTATTGTTTTACAGATTCCAGCGACAATTCTTCCTTTTTGACAAACATTTGGTTATAACCATTGATGAAATACTCATCTACTATTTTTGATGCAAAGGCCTTGACAGCATCATCAAAGGTAGCCGAAAACAAAAGGACCTGACCAGAATATTCCACCATAGCACTAAGTTAACCATAAAATCCAATCATCAATAAGAATTGAATCATATTCTCAAAGATAAGTTACAAAACGAAGATGATCGATTGAATATGGACGCAAAGTGATATACAGTGTACTTGCAAAGAAATTTTTTTAAAAATGATGCATTTTTAGTTTAATGCTTAAAAGAATAAGTCGTGCGTAAAAGCAAACAGAGAACTCCATTCCCAAAAACAATGACATTAAAAACTATACTGGCAATTGAGCTGACTTTTGAAATAGCCTTCTTATCTTAAAGAGATATTTTAAAAAGAATACTAATATTAATTTACAGATTAAAAGAATAAACCTTATGTGAAAGCAAATAGAGAACATTCCCAAAAACAATGGCATTTAACAAAGTAACCTGGCAATTGGAGCTGACTTTCGCAATAGCCTTCATTATCTTTACTGACTCATCTCTGAAGCCAGTCTGCATGCAAAAAATAGCTTGCTAATAAGTTTAATGCATGAGATATAATATCATCCCAGATTACCAACCAGAATTTGAAAAATATAACCAACTTTACTGGTGCACCATACACAAATTTTGGCACATAAGGATTATTTTTCAGGTTTCTATGTATCCATTTATCTGGAATGCCATACACATGGGATATAGTCCTACATATAAACCATCTAATATGGAACACCCTAGTGAAATCAGGCGCTGGCACGAATAATTACCGTTCACCGCAACCTAGAGATTTCATAGTTGAGGGTGCCACATGCAAATGAATCTAATCCCATTTAAGATCCTATTTGGAATATACGATATCTAAATGGGCCAAGAGAAAAGAGAGAGAGTAGATAGACATCCAAAAATATAACCCAAACCAACTCAACTAACCATTGCCAACATTTGGTCTGCCTCGTCAAACACGAGAATCTTCATTTGACTCAAACCCAATTTCTTGTGCATCAGCCACTTAGATATCGTGCCAGGTGTGCCAATGATTACTTGAGCAGTAACAGGTGGCCTCTTTTGTATTGGGATGTAATTTGCTTGATCAGCTGGTAGGGCTAATTCTGAAGAAATCCCGGTGTACTTTCCCATCTTCAGAAGCACTTCCATATTCTGTAAAATTTAATAACTCTTGCTCAGCGATCATAGTATTTGCATAGTTATAGGAAATTGATTAAATTCATAAATTTGAAATATACACCACCTGTGAATCTAGTAAAACCTAAATTATTTACAGCATCTCTATCATTTACAATTCACATCAAAAACATGAGATCAATCCATTATGATGGCATGTGCTTACTTAATTTGCCAAAGTTGCAGCAGGGAAAGAAATCAAGAACAACTAAATGCAGTCAACCATACAGGCATTCTAATTTTTTTATCTTTTTGCAAAATATTCTAACCCCAACTAAACAATAGACCTATGATGATAGACTTTCAGAAATTCTTCAAATTTGTAGAGGATAAATAAATCGAGTAAATAAGAAAACCTGAATGGCTAACTCTCTTGTGGGGCAGATACAGAGAGCCTGAGGACCAACAACTTTCGGATCAACACGGCTCAGCATGCCAAGCACGAAACAAGTGGTCTTCCCGGATCCATTATGAGCTTGAGCTATTAAATTCTTGTGAGGAGGAGTCAGGATCATCGGCAAACTGATTGCTTGAATCTTGCTAGGTACCTCGAACTTCATTTCAAGATAAAGTCCCTTCAACAGTTCAGGTGACAAGTTCAAGTCCTCAAATCTCTTTGCTGAGGTATATGGAGTGTCCCCAGATGTAACCTATGTTCGAACCCAAAGTAGCAAATAGGAAAACTCGTTCAGAAAAGGCGTCAGGAAAGAAGATAAAGTTCACATATTGAAGCTCAATCAAAACCCAGAAGCTTCACAAAATCATTACTAAAGCTAAACGCAAAAACACATCCAAGCGCAAGACCTTTCCAAAAATCTCGGAGATGGGAAACACTACAACACAGATTTAAAACCCTAACTTTTATAGGCAAAATCGACAGTATTATACGGGGGAAAAACTCAATAGATTGAGAGGATACCGCTTCAATGCTGGAGTCATCGGGATCCGTAAGTCCAGTTGAACGTTGCCGGGACTCATCAATAACCAATGAATCCAGATTGGCCGATGAAGAATCGTCTTTTGGATCCGCCTCTGCCTCAGCCTCCTCAGCGACGTCGGCCCATCGCTTTGTCTCCGTAGGAGTAGAGGTCACAGTAGTATGAGAGCTACTGCTAGACGGAGCAGCGTTCTCGTTTTCGGCCATGGGGGGGAGAGTAGGAGATTGTAGCAGCAAACTTTTTTTTTGGTCGATTTGTGTTGCACTTACGAGCTATTACCTATTTATAACTGCGGGTTAAAACCCGTGAGTAACAAATTCTACAGCTATCTGGATTCTAGGAAAAATGATACACAGCCAATGACCATCTTCATAAATATCGTTAAAGGAGTAACTTATTTTCTGAATTGACGAAGAAAACAGAGGGATAATTTTGAACGGTGTTTACGTATGTGTGTCGGTGTGTGTGTATGATATTTTATTCTCAATAGGATTACATAATATTTGTTTCCATAATTAATTATCAACAATTCAGTTATTTAGATATTAATCATCTAGATATATATTTACATGAGATCTTTCCTCGGAATGTCAGGGCTCTGCCAATAAGGGCTCTTGATTGTGAGTTTTGAATTATAAAACAGAAATAAAAAATGCAGTTTCTTGTGTTATTTCTACCATTTGAGCGTCTCATTAGGTTGAAACAAGTTGCTAATTCCTTCTCTTGTATTATTATCATGACTATTTCAACAATTTTTCGAAGAAATTCCAAGTATTTCTGGAAGCATTGCATATGTTGCATTTCATGGTATCACCTATAGAATATTGGCTCGACTTGCAACGAATCATAACGAGAGCCATGTTTCTCAAAAAAAGATAAAATATAATATCAAGAGCATCAACTACTCTAGTGCATCTTTGATTGAGCACGTAGTATGAATCCCCAAAATCTCATCATCCGCGGGTGGAAAATCAAATGATAACAACCATTTCCAAAGAACAAATCACCCAAAACAAAGAAAGAAACTAAATACTATAGTAAGTTCAATTAGCTGTCAGTTGAAGACTTGGCTACGGGAAAATCATAATTTATCATCGATCACAATATGTTTCGGTGTTGACTAGGATGCAAAAGAAAAAATTTAAACGAGCCTACTTTTTGGATCTTTCAGATATCCTCTCATCTGATTACAAACATTGGGTAGTTTTTAGCCAGCAATGAAATTGATTCAACCATACCGACCATGCCATAAAGATGACTAGTCCGTGAACTATGATATCCAAATCCGTGCAGACAAGTGTTAAGAGGAAGACAATAACTTCCATACAGTTCCACTCACCTCCATTTATCCTGAAGCTCTTTTTTCTCTGACCAAACCCAGGTAACGAAAATTGCCACAAGAAGGGCGACAATTGTGATTAGAAGCAGAGCATAGCTAAAATCCTCTGTAAGAGAATCATATGTCCTAGAAGGTGCAAGCCGAGTAAAAAAGAGATCCACGCCATACGCAAAAACAAGGGTGGTCGACTCCAGCTTTGCAGGAACAGTCACTATGCCTCTGAGACCTTCCACCTTAAGAGCATGAGTTACATAAGACTGCAAAGAATAGAAGAAACATTATTGTCAAAAGTCATCAGGTAAATTAATAACAAAGGACTGTGCTTCAGAATAAAGAGAGAAATCTCTGTATCCTCTCCAGAAGAGCTTTATAGAACTAGGCAAGAGGGATAACCTCACAGACGCCAACTCAATTGATTATCAGCAGGAAATGAGGTTTGAAAATTTTCTGATTTTCTCTCAGTTTAAGCAAACAGTTAATGGAGCCAATACGTAACACAAAACTGCAAATTTTTAGCAACACTAATGTAACCACAAACCACAATCAACTGGTAGGTGCCTGAGCTCAAATAACTGAGAATGCATGTCCTGAGATAAGGAATTCACGGACACTGAAGCCAAATCATAACATCCTACACTGTCATACTCAGGCTGATTGCTATAATATATACATGACAGAACTAACATCAATTTTTATCCAGCACAATTCCAGAAATACAAAATCCTTGACTTTGATGGCCAATCCATTTACAACAACAATGAGCAAGCCCATCAGAAATGTACAAACATTAGCATCAAGCATCTAGTTAAAGGTAAAGCCATGAGCAATTAACTATAGTCATCAAGCATGACCTTTTACTCGAAACATTTATACATACCAGAATAAAAAATGAAAATCATTGACGTCACCAGAATCTAGTATTTTTTTCAGTTATAGAATGTCCCTGTTCACAGCAGCTAAGTTTAACCGGAAAATCATCAACTTTCATATATACAGGAAAGATACATGTAAGCCAGAGTAAGAAAATGACATTCAGAAGTCATCATAGTTTTAGTTTTAGCAACAATTCTAAATGCAGTCACCTGCGGAATAATTGGTAATGAATCTGTAAGAGGAATAATTCCTTCTTCTTTTTCAGCTTGAGTAGGATTAACTGTTCTCCGTGGGTCCAAAAACCGCTTATCAAGAGCCAATACCTATTAATGAAGACAAATAAGAATGTAAACAGCACTACAGGATTATCTGACATTACAAAAGAAATTCGTTCAGAATAGATTTTCACGAAGACAAAACCATAGATAACATAAGCTGCTACAATAAAATCTGACCTGATCACCAATTGTGCCAAGAAGAACCTGCTTGGAAGTTATGCCTTTGGCAGTTGATGTCACCTCCATTGTTTTCAAAGAATGTGCAAAAAAATATGACTGCGACTTTGTGAAGACTTCGGGGCGAGAGTAGGCTGTTATAGGAGAAGTGAGATTGTGTGTCCCAAGAACAAGCTTCAACATATCTTTGTTTTCCTGTAAATCACAATAGTTAATGATGCCACAGAACCATGGAAATACAGAAAATCACAAAAGAGCAGAACCGGAGGAATACCGCACGAGCTTGGTCATATATTTCAATGACGGACATCTCATATCGATGTGCCCTTAGGTTGAAGTAGTGATAAACAACCCAATTCTCACTCAAGACCTTTATACAGATAAAAAATGGTTTTTCAGTAACGGAAAGAGGTTTATATTTATTGAGTTATTAAATTTATTATTATTATTATTATTGTTATTACGGGGAAAGAAAATACAAAAGACTGATTGACAAGAACACTGAGCCATCCATTTTGTTTTCCTTTCTACTATGACCATAGAAGAGAGACTTACAGCATGAACAGGACCAACAGAGCCATGATGGGTCACTCTATGCAAAATACGACCAGTTACAGTATCAATCACATAAACAACCAGAGATGATTCATCTGGGGTAACAGAACCAATGGAGCCAACAGCTTTAGGCAAGACAGTTGCCAAAAACAGCAGATTCTTTGATGCATATTTGTACATGACTTCCTGATCGGCTGTCACCTTTGCTTGAGTATGAACCACCTGAAGAGGAAAAATTGAACCAAGAGTGGAAGACAAATCATCGGAAAGTAGAAGATCAAAAATACAGCGGCAAAATACCATTACAGAAGAAAACTAAAGGTGCATAATGGAATGAGGAACCTAATGAAACATGGAGTTCCGCAATTAGGCCATGTTAGTTGCACTACTTCAACCCAGTATATTAACGGATGGGGCAGTATTTATAAAGTAAGAAAACATATTCATCGCAGTTATCAAATAATGCAGCAATATTTCTATCAAAGCATAATTTGCAATAAACAAGAAAACTTTTGAAAGTCTAACACCAATAAAAGCAAAATATTCTTACTCGATCCATAGAGCTACAGAATTACAGAAGGGAATTCAACTTATGAAGGTGGGAATGGATGACGTTATCTCAAATTCATATGCATTAAAATTGAAGAAAGATGACAATGTTTGAATGAAGCAAGCATCTCTTCTGTCATTAATAACACATACTGGGGTAAAAACCCCAGGGGTTAATAACCTTGGGACTGTGAAAATTTATTAATAAAAAGATTAATTTATTTAGTAATTTGTAAAGGTTATACTATAATGAAATAAGTGAGAAGCAGGTATTTCAAATGACAAGTTAAAACTCAAAAAAAGGAAAGAACTGAACCACAACAAGCAACATATACTCGCATCACGATCCTATTGAAAGAAAATCAGTTCTCTTAGCCTAAAATACACATTCTAGGAAAATGAGTATGAAAGAGTAAAATGAGCACCTCATTTAAAGTTTTTGTTGCAGTTGCAGCAATCTTTTCTGACTCTGAGGGGAATACAATTGACCACAAGTCCTTTGCATCAAAACAGAAGCTGTCTGCCACCTCAAGAACACAATTTTTCTGCACTCCATGACCCCTTAGAATACCCTTGTCTGTTTCAGCTGAATACCAATATATATTCCCTAATTCTCGCAGAAAAATGGCAAGAGCCTCTTCAGTTCTTGGGTATAAGTAAGCACGCTTGTTAGCATCTACTAGCAAATGCAGTCGCTGCTCCACGGAATCAGTAAAAGACAAAGGAATAATGTGTGCAATTGAATGAATAGGTCCCATATGATTACGCTCCTCCCCAGTGTATGCGTCAACAATAGACAGAACTCCAGCAGAATCTAAATTGTTTCCACATCTTCCAACAATCAGAACAGATGGGTTCTGCTCCAAAGCATGATGATGAGGGTCCTGCCATTGATGTAAGCTAACACCTCTAGGATTTGGACATATCTCTGCCTTACGAAGGGAATTCAGTAAAAGAGACCACAGAATTCTCCCATCTCCAGTGTGCAGCGCAAAAAGTTTCCCTGCTCGCGTAAGAACTATGAGAAGCTTCCTGAACCCCTTTCGATCCCGAGTCATCTTGCTTTTCTCAGAGCTATGCAGCCTCATTTTCTGAATGGCTGCCACTTCATCAGGGGTTGCTATCAATAGAGTTCCTTTAAGCTTCAGCAGATGTCCCTTTCAGCAGATGATATAAAATAGAAATCATTAGAGCACCATACTTTCCTTTTTTTTTTCAGAAAAAGAGATATCAGATTTGCAAAATTGTATATAAATTCCCCATTTTTCAAAACGACAAGATTCCTTAACTGATTTAAACTATAATGCACACAAGGCATCTTTCAAGTATAGAAAATGAAGTCGCAACAAATGCTCAGCTACCCTACCCTCAGCAGATAAATGAAACAAACTGGTAATTTTCAGTGCTATGGCATGTAACCATATTTGAAGAGGGTCCAAATTCTGTTGAAACAATGGAAGATGAGTAATTTGGTAATCGAATAACAATTTAGATCGCACATGGAACCAAATAATGATAGCCATCTCAGCAAATAAGCATATTTATTCAACAGAAGCTAAAACTACTAACTTAACTAAGTGGCCAACAGTATCAGGAATGACATCTTACCTTGAGCCATTCAAACAGGCTGCTCTCTACTTTCGCCACTGATACACCATCCTTTTCAACTGGTAACTCTGCTGCTTTTACATCCACAATGGAAGCAAGTCCATCTTCCCTATTCCAGACAATCTCACCTTGTTGTAACAGTATTAATGAATGGTCTTCCATGACAATCAAAACCCTAAATCCGTTTGACCTGTCCATGCGGACATAGGTATTGACAAAAACCTTATGTACTATTCCCCTTTTATTATCCATATGAATTGTTTCCTCAGCTAAGTTGTTCCACTCATCACTAACAAGCTTCACAGTCAGCAGAAGCTTACCATCACGATGCTGAATTAGAGCAAATGCATGTTGGCCTTCTGGAAGAGGGAGAGCATCACTTACAGCAGTTGCATGACCAAGCTCCCCAAGAACCTTCAACTTTCCATTATTTATAACTTTGATAATGACAACAGAATTATCCGTCCTTAAAATGAATGTTCCTGGAATTCTTGATGGTGATACAACAGCTGCCCCTGGAACATCTTGGATGACTTCAGAGACATGTGTCTGGTGGAACCTGATAAGTCCATCTTGAAATTGTATAGTAACCAGGCTTATTCCAGTAGAATCCATTGACACTGCTGTGTCATCTGTCACAAATGACAAATCCCCAGAAAAACCACTAGGAAGCACCATGTTGTTATATTTCAACAGCTCACCACTCCTAATATCTACTAGATAAACACCAAACTGGGATGAACCATGCAAACCAACTGCATAAAGTGTATTGCTTTCATCTGGATAAATTAATTGCTGCACATCAATGCTGCAAAACACAAGAAAAAATTCAGCCAATGCCTGGATGAAGAAAAGATAAAAGATGTTGCCATTTAGAGTTAAAGGTGATCAAACCCTTCAGAGGCTAACTCCTTTTTCCATATGACTTCACCATCGATGCTTGAAACAGCATGGATAGCACCATTACCATAGACAAACATTATGTTGTCCTTGTCAACCTTCAAATTAGTCTGTATCAAAAAAGAAAAGAAAAAAAGAAAAAAGAAAAAAAAGAGAGAGAGATCACGTAATTCCATTTCCTATAGAACCAAGATGAAGAGTGGCCACCCCAAGTTAGCCAAAAAAAATGAACTAGATTTGAATTGTGACTCGAACCATGGTTGAAATGGAGCCTATGAATAAAGAAAGGAAATGTAATTGGACAGGATATGGCACTGTGCTTATTAAATATTAATCCCAAAGTTCCAGAAAGAAGGTTATCAAGGAGTAATGACCATGCAAAAAGCAACCAAACTTGGTAAAATTAATGTCGCACCTTTGAGCTAAGTAGAAGGAATGCAGACAAAACAAGGTCAGGAAGCCTGAGAAATCAATATCACACCTTTGAACTAAGTAGAAGGCTGTGGGTTTGCACCAAAATGATGGCATGTATCTTTCCTTCATAAACCTTAATTACTATATTTAGTTGAGACATGGATCATGTTTAGAGATAGATGCACAACAGTAAAAGATTCCACACCAACTGCATAGACGGAAAAGTGCATATTCACATCTAAGGAAAGATGCTCTAACATGAGGTTAAGCATTTAAAGATCCAAAACTTTAAGCAAATTTCACTCACTGGAATTAGTAATAATGGCTTTGTAGCATTTGGGCCAAGAATTGTCGACTCCCACACCATCTGACCATCAGGAAGGTTCCAGGCTCTTAAGATACTTCCCCCAGATGATAGAGTAATAACATCTGCAAATACATGAACATTACCTGAGTCCACGTATAATTTTAACAGTTGGGACTCTCCGACTGTTTATTTCTTAACTGAGATGATATAATGTCAATGCCTATTAAGTTGGTCTGCCACTTACAACTTTCAAGTTTCATGTTATTATTTGGGTAAGTTTGATCAAGCTTATCGAGCCAATATGCCATCTATTAGTACCAGAAGAATAGATATTCGGAAACCTAGTTAAGTCTTCAAGAATGGAAACACCAAAAATAAGCAAAAAGATTCCATCCTGAGTCCACTGCAAGAAAAAAATATGCTAGAGAACAACCAAACAAGATAACACGTACTTCAACTAGTAATTGCCGCCAACTCGTCTAAATAATCATTCTCCAATTATTAAAAAAAAAATAAATAAATAAAGAACAGTCATGCTTACATTTTCCAAGAGCTATATCTATTTGATCAATGACGTCATTGGATCCCAACACATGCCTCCAAACTGCGCCACAATCAAAAAATTACTCCAACCGACCCGGTACAACTCATTCCAAAGAGAGTAACAATCATCGCTTGCATAGCTCAAAATTGCGAGCTAAGAAACACTCACATATCTCTCCATGGCGAAGATCAAGCGAGGAGATAACGTTTTCCTCGGTTGAGACGACAACGCGCTTCCTTGCCGCCTTCTGCGTATGGAAAATTGCGTGCTTCACTTTGCCTATGTACTGTTGATGCCTGCACAGTTTCGAAGAATTTAATCATCAATTTCAGTAACGGTAAAAATCTTTGCACCGTGACTAGTCATACGAGCATAGAATAAGCAGAAAGAGACCAATCCATCAGGCCGACTTGGTCTTCATAGAGAGATAAAGCCGTGTGTGAGGAAGAGAAAACGATGAAGAGGAGCAGAAAAACCCTAATCGCCATTTTCATGGCGAGGATTCGTCAAATTCTGTATTGAGTTCAGCAAAACGAACAGATCTGGTGAAAGGGGGGCGATGACTATAACGAGGCTATTAGACATGTATATTTCTGCCATGCGTTTTTCTTTTTTAACAATATATGTTTAATATATAATTAGTTTGAGTTGAGAAAAATAATTACAGCAAAGGAAACAATTAATGTTGTGGAATAACAAGCAGAATTGTCTGTAATTAGTTAACATACTTTATATTTAACTAGGATTGTGATGAAACTACCTTTTTTTTTAATAATTAAACAGCACGATTCAAATTTTAATTTTATTCTTCTAAGGAAATCATCTTATACTTCCCTTAATTTATGAGATATATAATCATAGTTATGATCATTCATTGTTGTTCAAGGTAGGGTGCCAATTTTTGTCATGCCAATCTATTAATAATTATATTCAATACAGTTAAATATGTATTTGATATCTTGGCGGTATTAGTTACTTAAAAATCAAATCAGAATGGTATCGATCTAAAATCTCATATTAAATTTGTATCCATCTAATAAGAGTGATTCCAAACGCAACCATATTTTTTCTCAATATAGCCCTCTTAATTTAAAAAATTAAAATAATTATCAAATGTTACTATTTTACCCTTCTCCAAATTGGCCGCCGCTAGTAATCTCCTCCGTTGCCGCAGCCACATTTTTTCTCAATATAGCCCCTAAATTTAAAAACTTAAAATAATTATCAAATGTTACTATATTACCTTTCTCCAAATTGGCCGTCGCTAGTAATTTCCTCCGTTGCCGCTAG
>AYJT01074976.1:0-14786 GCA_001278415.1 Ocimum tenuiflorum
GCTGTGTTACTCCAATCAAATCGTAGTTAAGCTATGGTGAAAATATCCTTTAACATGTCGTGAAAACACATTCGGTGAAAATATATGTCAACCTATTTCCTTGCATTTTAGTGTAAAAAAAAAAGAAGTGAATGGAAGTATTTCATAACAAGAAAACAATATTTGCATTCTAGTTGTTGTTCATAAATTTAAACATTAATCAAACTTTTCATCGTCTAGTTAGTTGAAGTCTTCCAATTTTGTCCAATGGAATAAATAAGTTCTTTATTTATTAAGTTTATTTCATCAAATTTCAATAAATATTATTTTGTCTGTACTTTGTCAACATTTCTACTGTATTATGCGCGACTACTTTTCCTGTGCAATTAAATCCAAGAGGACCAGACATTGTGCAAACAAAACCTCCTCCACCCAAAAGAAAAAAAAAGATCAAGGGTAATTTTTGTAATTTTATCATAATATATATATATATATAGCAACTCAAAAAATTATAGAAAATAGAGGGAATTGAAAAGGCAAATATAAAAATGAATTTTCAAATTGAAATTGAAACTTAAGATGAGTTATCGAGATCTTCACGTGTTAACTTCATAAAAATGTTTTTTCTTTCTTTCATAAAAATTGGTCAATCCCATGTAGTTTTAACACAGGAGAATTATCGATTTAGAACCCGAAAAATGAAATATTTATCTGTCGATCCATGACCCGAAAGATCGCAACATTTTCAATTCAGGACCCAAAAGATTGCAAGATTCTCGATTCAAGACCCAAAATATCGCAAGATTTTCGATTCAGTACATCCATACTTAACGGTGTTAGTAAATTATCCAGTGAAAGATAACGTCGCCGTTGCAAAATTTCCACCATCATAATGTCACACACCATAGAAGATGCTTGTGAATTTTGGACTTACAACGTTACAATCATGTGTCGCCAAATAAGCCACTCATACATATATGGTGTGTTGCACAATTTTGCATTATAAGAAGGTTTGACTTTTACTTCCGCACATTGTTTGTTCGACAGGAAGTATATTGTTGGTTATGAATTTAAGGAACAAATTAAAGTCCACAAATAAATTAACATCCAAAAATCTTCACCATGCCATCTCTATAAAAGATTATATGTCGATGTGATAGACTGAAAATAACACTTTCCCCAATTAAAAATAAATAAATAATAACACTTCCCTATATTAAAAGGTTGTAATTATAAAAGTAATACTCACACTTATTTTTTGCTTTTTTCGAAAGGGTGCATGCGTATATAGTATAGTTGAGTTTTATACTGTGAGTTGTGCATTTTTATGCTGCGAGTTATGCATTTTGTTTTTATTACACAATAATACACACCTCACTACGTAAATATGTGTAGTAATTAATTATTTCACCAAAAGAAATTTTTATTTGAATACAAACACGTAAATAACAAGGACTAAATAGTTGTGCATATCAAAATCTTAAATTGCAATAAATAATCACTTCATCTAACATTTTCACATGTTGAAAAGTAAGGCAAATAATTTAATGGTACAATGTTTCAGAAAAGAATTTAATGGTGCATTCAATTGGTTCAGAGTGCATTATTAGGTGGCGCTTAATTGTTTCTTTTCCTGTGAAAATGGGATTTAATGGTTCGAAATTGTTAGAAGATGATTAAAACTCTTGAATATAGCAAAATAATATCTAAAAGTAAAAATTTTATTGATAATGGACTGAAAAAACTTACATATTTTATGATAATAGTGAATTAATTATGAAGTTTAGTGATAGTGGAAGCGATTGGATAAAAGAAAAAACCAACAAAATGGAATACCCCTAAATATGAAAGACAACATATTTACAGCTTTATAACTTGAATAACCCTCCGAAAATACATGGATCGGCTCGATCAAGGGATTCCTACTTTAACTAAGTTTCTCGCCCGATCGAATAGCTCAGTTGGATAACTTTGACTCGGTCCACCTGGGCCGATACCGTTGACCAAATGAACTTGGCTTAATTTGTCTTCTCCAAACCATCTATATTCCTTCAACCTCTAGATAAGCCGCCCTAGTCAATTTTTCATATCATAAAAGGTCAAACCACATAACGATAATTCGTTTATCGTTATGGCATTTCATTGAGTAGATATTATAGAGATGAGTAAACCTGAAAACATAACTCGAAAACAATATTAAAAGATATAAAAATATGCACGAAAAAATTTCATATTTTATGGATGACGATCAAAAAGTTCACTAAGATATATAGTGAAGGTCAAGCAAATCTAGAAGTTAAAATAGATCTAGAGAATAAAAAGACCCAAAAGTCATAACGACCTAGTGGTCGAGGTTATTTGGAGGTTGAAAGTCATGTCGAAGACATCCACCGGTCGAGCGAATGGAGTTCAAAGAGATGCAAAGATGGAAAAGATCTCGAGGCTAAGGAGACCGTAAAAGTTCAAATAACTTGGCAAAGTGCTTCCAAATTGACAAATGACAAATACTTGAAAGACTGAGACGACTTTAAATGCACACATTCAGTTAGAGCTCCTCAATTTTGCCCTATATTTCCCCCTTTTGTGACCATTCTTCCTTTAATTAATAACTTATAAATTTAAATTCAGACATATCAAATCATTTAAATTACTGTCAACTCTTTCAAAGAACTTCAGTATGGACCTCTTCTTCCCCGTTAGTTTCTATTCTCTTCTAGCCCCTCTCATATTCTTCTCAACTTCGAGCATGAGTTGATAAAATCGATATCTAAAGTATAATAGAAGGCACAAAAACCATAATTTGCATCTCATCCCATACATTATCATCCTCTTTCTTTGAAACAAAAGGATTTGTCTATCTATCACTACTCTCTTCTCCATACTTTATTCTATTTCCATCGAAACCCATCAAATTTGGGTCGCGTTTGAGTCGACTTTGAGCTTGAGTTAAGCTCACGAGCTTTATCAAGCTTATAATAAATTATTCAAATTTTTGCTCATAAATCTATTACTTATTTACATATTTACTCATATTTTATAAATTACCTAAATTTTTTATTACATTTAAAAATAAAAGTAAAATAATTGAATTGATGTTGAACTCAAACCCAAACTCAGTCATACCCAACTCGACTCGCCATACGCTCTATATATGTGTGTAGACTGTAGACATACACATCCTCACCCACAACATGAGTTCCCTAACTCACCGTACCCTACCCCACCCCACCCCAGTTACCCCTTGTTAGAATACCCTCCCTATCTTCCTTTCTTAAACTCCTACATGTGATTGTGAAATGTGAACGGTAAATACACTTCCATCTTTGTGAACTTACACTTTAATTATATCCCATCCATGCTCTAACTTTCTCCTTTTATATTTCAAAGCCAAAAAAAATCCCATTTTTGTAAAGGCGATGCCTGCTAGAGCAAATACCTCAATTTCATATACTTTATATCCTTTTCTCCATCGCCAACTTCACATTCTCTCTCTTTCAAAGATGCTGATTTTTATTAGTTTTCTTTGTCAATATCAGAATATATATATATGATCAAGAGCTGGTTCTTTTAGTGTCATATCTTTTTTTAGTCATCTCCCTTTTTCTTCCCTTTCGGTGATTGAATATAAAGGTTGATTGATCCCGGAATCTGGCTAATCGAGGTTCTTGAAAAATTCTTGTGAAGATGAAATTGTTTTTGTTATCTCTTTTCTTGTCTGAAAGTGAGTTTCAAACTAGAGATTCTTGTTCGCTGATGTCATTTTTTTCACCCACACATTGGCAATCGGCCACGTCAGCGTCGTGCTCGAGGATTCGATTCCAAGGTGCACATAAATTTCAAGCCCTCAATCTCTAAATCCCACACACAAAACGCAATCTTTGGATGCTCCCGCAAAGAAAGACCTAATTTTGTGTGTGATAATTTGTGGGTTTTTCTCTTTCTTTTTTTTTCTTGAAATCATGGAGATTTTATGGAGGGATCTGTTGGAAATACAGTCGTTATTTTCTGGTGTAGCATCTTCAAGATTCACATGCAAAAGCTAGGTGGAGTTGATTGTATTCTATCATATCTCTCTCTCTCTCTCTCTCTCTCGCCTGTGCTTTGGGAGATGAGAATCTTGATGATGCTGCATCGGCAATAAATGGCTAAAAAATCTGTAGACATGGTCGGTCGAAAAGTTTGCTGTGATCAAAGAGAGGGCCAAAACTCACACTTCCCCAGTTTGTATGCTTCTGTCAGGTGGGAGTTTTGGTATTTTCTTGCAACTCTTTTTTTTTTTCCTTAAAAAAATTCTTCACCATTCTCTCTCTCTCTCTCTCTCTGCAGGTGAATGGAACACTGAGCCAACTGCATAGATCTGTGATTATTCTTCTGCCCAATAATACAGTTTTGATGGTAACTCATTTTCTTGCACAAGCTTTAAATCTTTTGCCACTAAAGGGTGGCTTTTGATCTTATTTTCCTTCACTTGCATTTGGTTGCATTGCCTTACTTGTATTTGTAATTTAATCTGATTTCATTTTTATGGGAATTGAATTTTGGCCTGACATCAACTGGTAGTTTAGTTTACACAGTCCCTTTCTGAATTTATTACATCTAATCTTATATGTTTCTTGTATGAGAACTCATGCAGGTGATTTTAGTCCATGTATGGTAGTAATTTTCTATGGATTTGTAAATTTCAAAAAATCAAAATAAAAACATGATGTAGTGAAAAAAAATTGATCAACAGCTATATGCAGTTGTAAGGTGGACCTACTATATCAGCTCTCAGCATATATAGGGATTTGCAAAAAAAAAAAAACATGTGTTGTCTTCCAATTGATGATCATTTATTCCTACATATATGATTCAATTTCACAATTTTCTTTTCTGTTTTTGTTTACCTAATACTGTGTCTTATCTTCTTTGTGACTTTTTTCTAAGGCCATTTGATCTTGAATGACCCAGTTTTATTATTGATATCCCTAGCAATTTCATTTGAAATTTGGCAACTTTCATATATTGTTGTATATTGTAGGTGGAAATGGATCAAACAGGAATTTAGCAAAGTGTTAGAACTCGAAATCAATCTCGATCGTTGATTTTGGTAATTGGAATGATTGAGATTTATACAAACTCGAAAAAAAATTTCGATATCGTTGATTATTTGGTTTCACGGGAATGTCTCCTTCTCGCAGGTACATTTTTTTTTTTAAATTCAGCTTGCAACTTGTTTGTTTGTTTTGCATTTTTCAGGAGTCAGTAATTTATTTCCACTACAAAAGTAATAATTATTGTACCTTCGCTGCATTTTTGGCCTTTGCATAGATATCGTAATTGTCGTAGTTTCTAATCAAGAAAACGATAATTGTCCATCACCTTGAGGTGCAGTGATAAGCACATTTCACATTATGTTAACGGTTAAGGGTTCGAGTCTATATGGGGACATCCGTGTGGGTTTATTTAACATTATATTTAAATTTTTAAAAAAAAGAAAAATGATGCATTGCGTTATATTTAGGGCACGACAAGTAGGTCATAAAATTATAGTGACTGAATTTAACTCCGGATTTTATTTCAAGTGATCTATTATATACAATAATTTGAAAGATTATTATAATATGCTAGATTTTTAGCAATGTTAGCTTCCTTGATTATTACACCATTAAATGTCTCTAGTAATCTAAGGAAAATTCTTATGTGTATTAGTACTATCCAAAAATTACCAATAATCAAAGAGGAGGTATCCGGTTAGATCGTCTAAATGATTTAGGTAGATTTTGGTTTAAAATTCAGGAGGGAATGAGTTTGGATTGATGTAAATGAACTATTTAGATCCGTCTAAAACGTTTAGGCGGTCTAACGCAAGTTTTTGTCATAATTTGCATAATCAAATTATACTTCAGTTGATTATTATAACGATTGTCGTATATTCTAATTCATTTCTAATGAGATGGTAGAGAAATTGTCCAGCTTACCCCCATGGGTAATGCCCTTTCGACTATAATGCCCGTCTCATCGGAGGGTAAGATGGAATAAGCTGATACATAAATAGGCTTTTGGGGGGTAAATTTTCTTGATAATAAAGTTAGAACATTTCAAATCTGATACTTAATTGTGCAAGCAGATTTAAGTCATATTTTACCATTTCTGTAAATCTAATGAGAATTCCTAAAGGTAACACTCCTTTGAATTGATCATGAATTTGTATTAATTTTATGTCCTATTACTTCTTTGTATCAATTGTATTGTTTCTTTTGTTGATAGATTAATTTGTTTAATTTGCAGATAAATTGTAATCCAATGCTGATTCAAGCTGGTCAGGAAAAATATGCACCATTACATGAATCAATTCTTTTTAGGTCATTTTCCCCTTTTTTCTTCCTTTTGATTTTGCAGGTAAAGATATTTAACCTTGTACGGATCCTCTATTTGATTTACACCAATCCACTAATACCAGCTACAATGAAATGTGACAAATTAGGAGCACGTATTAATGAGTCGAGCTAGACAGACGATATCTATGTCGTATATACCCTTATACTCAATTTTCACTGCCAATTTAAGACCATATTATGTATCTCATGTACATTATGATTCAAGATTGAGTGAATGGAAGATGTGTGTATATATATATATATATATATATGCACGTATATTTATTTCAAAATGAATCATAATTTTGAGTTTGAAAAAGGGTGCGTTGATTCGTACAAAAGGAAACCCCACAAGCGTATGGGGGAAAGAAAGTGAAGCGTACCCAGTTGTTCATTCATCAGTGTAGTTGGCCTCATTCATTGTGTAGTCAGTTTCTTCTTCCCACCATTATTTTTTCTTCAAACAACCCTAATCCGCACTTGCTAAAACAATCAAAAATTAGCGACGGAATTTTCCATAACTAAGAAAGAAATATTCATATCTAAAAAGCAATAACGATAGAACAATTACGTCTCTAGCGAAGGATTTGAGACAATATTAAATCAACGGATGTGATTGGACGCCCTAATGCATTTTGTGAAATGCAATTTTGGTTTTTGTGTTTGGCATTTCGGCGGTACGAAAAACATAGTTAAATGGTTGCATCGTGCACGTGTGCATTTTAAGTATGCTGAAAATGCATTTTTATCATACGGTAAAATGCACTTTAAGTGAATCAGTTCATTATAGCGTGATTTGCTCCGATCATTAATAAACATGTACAATATAAATCTCTTTTGAAAGATTGTAAAATTATCAATATTTTGATATATAACATGTGAAAAAATAATTTAAACTGAGTGAAATATGATCATTTAAAGTTTTCTAATAATTTTATTGGAGAGAGAAGAATTAAAACAATTAGCGTAATAATTGTCCAAATTAGTTCTGGTTGTGTTTTATCCTATTTGGAAATATTACAAAAAATTCTAGTCCTTAGATCTTTGAATCGTACGGCTATTATTTTTACTTATCTGTATCTAACTTGTAAGTATCATTTGAACATAACTTAAATTTACTATTTTTTTATTATTTTTACTTATTTATATCTAACTTGTAATTATCATTTGAACATAACTTAAATTTACTATTTTTTTAAAATTAAATTTACTAGTTTAAATCCACTCATAAACGTGAGATTTCAGTTGTTTATCAATCACTCATCCCGCACACC
Organism: Ocimum tenuiflorum; assembly: GCA_001278415.1. NCBI lineage: Eukaryota > Viridiplantae > Streptophyta > Magnoliopsida > Lamiales > Lamiaceae > Ocimum > Ocimum tenuiflorum. The sequence continues at coordinate 7,613 of AYJT01074976.1, forward strand.
CTGTAAAATATATGATCTATTCTTCGTTTTCTACATTTATTAATATATAATCGTGCGTGTACACGTGTATATATATATATAGGTTTATATTCAAATAATAACTCATCTTAGTGAAATATCTAATAATAGTATATGATTACGTATGAGTTGTGCAGTTTTGTATTATGAGTGGTGCATGCACCACTCATAATACAAAACTGCACAACACGCTGTAAAACATGCACGGGTATTAGATATTTCATCAAGATCAGTTATCATATATATATATATATATATATGTACGTATGTATGTATACATATGTATAATTCTTAAAGAAATCGTCTTCAATAAATTCGAATTAAAGAGGAATATACTAAGAACGATAAATGCCACTATATGAACGGATTCAATGATACTATGATGCACCTGTCCAAAAAAAGATTAGAATATAAATTTAAACCTGTAATGCAGGTGTTCTTCACCAATATATTTCCAAAATAATATATATACTGAATGTCCCACTTTACTAATATATTTTCAAAATAATAAAATCAGTGTCCCACTTGTAAATATCTAATATGATAGAAGCTGGACGAAGTGAAAACAATGATTGAATGACAGCTGATTCAGCAGCACTGCTGACTATGTCAGCTGTTCAAAAATCACTCGAAAATTCTGCAATTAACACACCACAGCTACTGTTGTAAATCATAATTAAAATATGCAAGAAACTACACACACACATATATATAATGAAAATTGTTCTTCCCCATGTTAATTAATTAGAAAAGAAATTTTGCTAACAAGTTCGATATTTTATGCTAATTTGCATAAAATAATAGTGTACTAAATTCGTTGGCAGACTAAGGAGAATAGCAAAACTAGTCTCACGGGTCACAACTTTGATATTTTATATTTTGTCTTAGTTGATTTATGTTTAATCTCATATTTTCATATGTTAAATATTTGTTAATAGTATTTAGCAATTTTGTCCTAAGAAGTTGCAAATTCAGTCTCAAAATTTGTTCATTGGATAAGAAGAAGCTTTTTTGCCTCCCGAACCAAATATAAATCTATTGTAACAAAAAAAAAACCAGAGAGAGACACAACATATCATGAGATTAATATTGCTATTTACCCGACGAAGTTCTAATCAAATTGAAGGATTGGATTCTCATTGAAACCAAATTATAAATGCATATGATTAAGTTTATTTGTATGTTTGAGATTGATGGAATGAATTAGTGGGAAGTATTAAACTAATAAAAAGGTTGTAAATTTTGATCCAAATTAACTTGCATAGGTGGTCCAAAGATGCCATGTAGCATGTGTTGTGTTTGTGGACTTGACAGTCGCAAAAAAGGGACTGCATTCAATGCAATTTTCTAGGACCATTTTTGGTCATCATCAACATAAAGACCTTATTTTTTTGAAATAAAATAGCCTTATTTTAAATTCAGAATGCACTTTTTCCATTAAATTATTGTTTATTATATGATATATATATATATATAATTTACACATGATCCACCAAATATAGTATAGGATAATACTATCTTGGACATCCATGGTGGTTGCCATATATAGTATTAAAGAACATTTGTGACTCCCATAATAGCATCACTCCTTAATTATTCCACTCCATGTATTTGCCCACAATATTAAATTACCCTGTATTATAGTGGGCATAGATCATAGTTTTTTTCTTAAAGGAAAATTTTATTTATTGAACACGATCTCGTTCGGCAAGTGTTAGAACTTGCATCAGAAAATCATCAGTCTAAATGATCATATTATTACAAGAAATATCTTAAAAAGCGAGATAATGTGCTACTCTATTTACTTCGCGTAATATATGGAATATTTCAATTAAACAATCATTCTTCACCTGATCATATTGTAGCTAGCCAAGCTGTGTCAAGTAATTATGAGCTATTTTATTTTAATAGTCATTTTATTTACAATGTTAGTTAGATGTGTTCGTGGAAATTCTAATCATTAGTCAACTCAACCAAAGATTTAGCTAGATTTTAACAAGGATTAGACGATATAATGATGGATTAATTTATTTATTATGGCGTCGATGGTGGTTTATGGTTGGATCCCAACCATGGTTTGACTACTTAAATATTAAGACACGTTGCTTTTGCAGATGCTGTCATTATTAGTGTTGTAACAATATGTGTTTGAATGTATTAATTTATTAATTTTAATGATAATTGTAGCTAAAAGAAAAATTAATATGAAATAACTTATACTAACCAACATTTTTTAGTTTGAAAAGAATATTCATAAACTTTAATCATGAATACTGGTAAACTTAAAATTTTACAAGATATTAACAATCAATTTTGAAAAATTTTAATAATGAAGTAGGAAATGGGAATTGAGATCTCTATCCATCAATTTTGAAGAAACAGCTAATTGTATTTAAAAATTCCGTCGTGTTTAAAAAATTATGCAAAACCCCAAGTTTTTCTTTATAGAGAATAGCCCCAATGATATATTAAGCACTATCAAATATTTAAATAATGCGACTTTTGTACCCTTAAAATCCTATATCTTGGACGATTGTTCTATAGTACTACTTTAATTGTCAAAAAGGGTGTAAGTGATTGAAAATTGATCACGAATTCAACCCCAATCTATCTATATATTAAAACAATACTCTCAAATTTCCCTTTAAAAACACTTATTTTAAATAAAACTAATCTATATAAAGTATAAATTAATTAATTAACAAATTTTTTTTAACTTTTTTTATAAACTAATCTCATAAATTTATAATAATTAATAAATTCATTTATTTAATAACAAATTGATAATAACAACATGTACACGCTGCGCTGCCGCGCGGGTGACAAACTAGTTTCAATTACAGCATACACTTTATATTTCAACATTACTCATAAACTTTCCGATTCAATTGTCTTTCAGAACGATTTCGACGAATAACATCTCATTTATAAATATTCTTCCAATGAAAGATCTCAGCATGCATCCTATCTTTCCCCTTCCTAAGAAAACAAAAACCCAGAGTTTCTTTTTCTTAATATGAAATTTGCAGACATGAACATAAATTCTAAGAACCCATCTCTTTTCTCATTAATGAATTTTCTATTGAAATTTAGCTGAAAGTTGATAGATCTTTACGTCAGTTTCTTTTCTAAACAGACATATGTGCACGACTTCACTTCTATCCAATTACCTCCACAATTCAGATGCATCCAAATTATACACAAATCTAGGATGACAACCAACAAAATTCCCAGAAAAATAAAATATATACAAATGAGATATGAACTGTGGTTCAAGCAGTGTTGTTCAGTGAGATAAACAGTCAGAGATAATACAGGAAAAGAACAAACTTGATACAAGTTCACAACATACCTAAGAAATGCTTCTTCTACAAGTGGAGCTCTCGTCAGCGATTAATGCTCTGTGAACGCTTTCTTAATCTGGAGTTTGCCGTTCTTCTTTCGTTTTTCTCCTTATAAGGAACAAACGTGACCGCCAGTGAGTCTGGCAAAGGCTCGCTTTTTGCTCTTTCGAAAACGTCCCTTTTCTGTTGTTGGTTGTCCATTTTGTTTTGTTGGTCCAGACCACCATTGGACTTCATTTTGATGTTGAGCTCTTCGTCATCATCGGACAGATAACCGTTGTCTTGCATTGCAAGATTGTCATGCTCCCCGTCCAGTTTGGCGGACCCTTCATCATTGTCTTGCATCGCGAGATCGTCATACTCCTCGTCCGATTTGGTGGATCTTTCATCCACAGAACCTTCCAACTGACAAGAGGACATCCAAACTCATGTGAGTTCTAATTATACTTTTATGCACATATATGATTATATTTTGATGAAATGGCAAACCCATGTGCTCTTTCGCCACAAACACGAGTATTTATATGACCATCTATCAACTAGGGGTGCAAGTGATTAAGCATGTTTCCCATGGGAGTTTATTGTAAAATTGTACTCCCTAGTTCAGGAGTGTATTCGTATGACTGACTAATCAACAAATCTTGGTATTGCGTATCCTTACCTCTTCTTCGAGCTGCTTCTCTCCATCACTGAGATCCTCATCACTGTCCACCTCTAGGGGTTCATCAACTTCTTCATCACTACCATGCACCGAGAGTTCTTCCTTGAGCTGCAAAAGGCAGGACGTGTGAAAAGGTAAAAGTAAAAACAAGCAATCGGAAACTAAAACATTCAGGCATAGTTACCTCTTTTGCAGGCCCATCAGAAATTCTCGGTGAACTGCAGCAAGATGAGTAGTATCTACTACCGTTGTCCGTCAGTTCACCCCTCGACTCATCCACACTGCTGGCATGGCTTGTGCCACCAGTATCACCAGGCCAAGAACTTATACTGAGATGACCAAACTGTAGATTGACTGGTTCTGCTTTACCTATCTGCAATGGCCCATATAAAGGCGTTCCTATACCGTTCCACATAGGATGGCCTGCAATGGGCTTGACATTATTATCCACTATGTCAACTGGCCATGCCTTTGCCACAGAACCATCATCATTCAGAAGTGCCATCAAATGCCTTGTGGAACCTTGCCTCTGGATCAACTGAAACATTCCCTTGGAGCTCAGTGAATTGGCAGTACACTGATTCCTGTACTCCTCGTCGACAACGGGGACTGTATTTGTTATCGGATCATACAGATGCTCTCCTGCCTCACGTCTTCTCAAGCAGCTGAAAACTGTTGCATGGATGGCTGCTACACTTTTATCAACATTAGTGTTGTTTATTTTCGGCACCAAATGCTTGTCTGCTCGGTTGCAGAGGTATTCCTGGATTGTTCTTATGTTACGGATATATTTAACATACTTGTTCCTTGCAGGGTCTAATGTCATGTACTTAGCACGAACAGCAAATCTTTCCAAGTGCTTTTCCTCATTTGCAATATAAATCATGAAAGGTATAACCGAGGGATGGTTCTTCATGAGCCCCATCTGCATGACAATTAAATTAAAGATCGAATATACAAACCAGAACACAGATATCAAAGCATTTTATAGTATTTTTCCAGAAACAGTGTCCATGGTATGAATAGTTACCACAAAATTGAGACTTAGGTGAACCCCCTCAACCACAACCGATTCTTTCCGTTCTTCCCAAGCAGTTATTAATCGGTCAAGGCTATCAATTACCATCTCACTTTGTGCTTTGAATCCCTCAATTGCCATCCTCTTTCGACTTATCAAATCACTGGTGGTTGTACTTCCCTCATGTTTTCCAGTTAAAGAATTACTAGGAACTTCATCCTTGGCTGGTGATGAAGCAGAAATACCAGTTGATTTTTTAGCTTTCTTTTTGGCCTTAGCTTCTGCAACTGCAACTGGATCCAAATATTCACCAGCATGATAAGTTGAAGCCCAGAGCAAGGGGTTTTGTTCTTCATCAACAAAACTCCTCATCATATGTCGAATCGAGTCAGTTGATATAACAGTTGTAATACCCAACCTGCTCCCCTGCAATATTAATGCTAGATACAGTTACTATCAAATATTCCCTTGAAACTCCACCGGCACAATGGTAGCAGCCATTAAGCTTGAGGTAACGTGGGTAGGCAGTGCTAATCCAAACAAGAAGACTTTTTTCTGATTAAAATAACCATCATTAGCTGCACTTAAATATCACAATGAAATTTGTGAACTCAAGCGCAGATCAGCTAGTTGACAAAGATGGGAGCAATAATAGATTGAGCCACAGAAAACAAAAGGCTAGCAAAAGAAACTAAAACCTCAATTTGATTTATGATTGCCTCGAGACAATAAATAGCTGAATCATCATTATCGTGGGAAGTTTACAAAAAGCAGATTCAAGACAATCTTAAGAAAACTAATCATGAAAAAACTACCGCGCAATGTAAATAAACATAGAAAACCATGGAATGGTAAACCCACCAGCAAGGCAGATAAAGTAGATTTTCCACAGCCGCTAGTGCCACAGAGTAATACAGTCACAGATTCCTTTCTTTCTCTGATTCTGAAATAGCCATCAAGATCCATTGAAAACAACATTGTAACGTCTCAAGAGAGTAAAACAAATAAAAAAGAACAAGTGATTGCGAGACTGAAAAGCCTATACATATCTGGATGCGGATAGCTAAAAGAGACATTGAGGAACTTTTTTTCTCTCGATAAGGCTAGATATTGAGGAATTAAAATTCAAGGATTCCCTACATTTTGATCTGGTTAATTTCTATTGCATAATTTGGTTCACACATTAGAGTTTATACTACCAAAAGGAACTCTATCAATGATTATTAGCAGATGTAGGCATGTAGCACCAAAAAAAAAGAAGATGACTATTTGCCATTAGACAAAAAGAATGGGAAAACAGCAATCAAACATAGCCCTGTAGACAAGAAAGGTGTCATCGTAATCCACCAGTCATGACAATATTGTGAATAAAACTTCGCATTTCGCCATTAAACCTAGAAAATCCATGTAAACTTAGTCAAGCATTGAATACTGTACCTGCAAGCCAGAACTAGATCAGCCCTCTGGTTTGGTCCCACATACTTGTATTCTGTAAGAGCTTCACAAACGACATCCAGAAAAATCTTCCTTCTGACAACAATTGTTGTACGCCTTTTGTACAACTCAAAAGGTTTGCTCTCGCTTTTTCTTTTATCTTCCTCCATGATCATATTATCAGCATTAGTTTTGTCCAAGCAGGCATTAACACAGTATTCATAATCCCTTTGAGGATGTATTTTGGCATCTCGTGGTGGTGGAACCTCTATACATTCTCGAAGCAATTTATCCACAAATGTTTCACTTCTAAGCATCTCAAATACCCTCTGGCTAATCTGAACAAAAAAGGAATCCCAGTAATTAATACCAAATGCCAACAGTGACATGTTCTGAATAAGCTAAAATACAACTTCCCAAATAACACTTCTTCAAAATGAAGATTCTAATAGCATTTTCAGCATATTATCTTTTAGTTTCCTCACGCAAATGAAAGAACATTTTAGTTCCTAGCATTCAAATTGCCAAAGACATACAACTCCACCTCCAAGCATCAAATTCTAAAAGTATTATCGATTGTTGGAAAGGTCAAAGATAAAACAAAAATGCCGATCCACGTGGAAATGCATACACTCAAAGCCAGGGATGGGTAGTTGTTAATTAAATCCATAAAAACAAAGCTAAGCATGCGATTACGAC
>AYJT01074977.1:0-12254 GCA_001278415.1 Ocimum tenuiflorum
TCTTCTCCACAGCAGAGCTAGTCTTTGCAGTCTCGAGCTCCTGCTCATAGTCAAGGGCAATGTAAGACAGCTTCTCTTTCATGTCCCTCACAATTTCTCGCTCAGCAGAGGTAGTGAAAGAGTAGCCACGCTCAGTGAGGATTTTCATCAGGTAATCAGTAAGGTCACGGCCAGCCAAGTCGAGACGAAGGATGGCATGTGGAAGGGAATACCCCTCATAGATGGGGACGGTATGACTGACACCATCACCAGAATCCAGCACAATACCTTCACAAGAAAGACGAAAGAGGATGTTACTAACATTTAAATTAAATAATAAACAGATACATGACTTCTCAAAAAAAGAAAAAGTTATGAAATTGAGGTTTTGAAAAGACATGAAATTTGACACACTAATATGTGATTGCCATCTTGAGAGAAGCTTCTTACAACCAGCATAGTAAGTAAAACAGCTTCAACACCTGGGAATTGCAAACTAGATTTATATATAATAGACGATTACCAGTAGTACGACCACTGGCGTACAGTGAAAGCACGGCCTGAATGGCAACATACATAGCAGGAGCATTGAATGTCTCGAACATAATCTGAGTCATCTTCTCCCTGTTAGCCTTAGGGTTGAGTGGAGCCTCAGTCAGCAGGATAGGGTGCTCTTCAGGGGCAACGCGCAGCTCATTATAGAAAGTGTGATGCCAAATCTTCTCCATATCGTCCCAGTTGTTGACAATACCGTGCTCAATAGGGTACTTCAGAGTCAAAATACCTCTCTTCGATTGAGCTTCATCGCCAACATAGGCATCTTTTTGGCCCATACCCACCATCACACCAGTGTGACGGGGCCGTCCAACAATGCTGGGGAACACAGCTCGTGGGGCATCATCTCCAGCAAATCCAGCCTAAGCCACACACAAGTTTTTTGAAAAGTTAGATCGAGTTTGAGCAAGAAAGCAGACAGGAAACCACAAATTTATGAGCAATGAAGCTGTGAAATATACCTTAACCATTCCAGTTCCATTGTCGCAGACGAGTGGCTGAATATCCTCTGCTTCTGCCATTTTCTGCTAGTTCTAGTACTAAAACGTAGATTCAGTAAGCACACAAATCTTTGATTTCATCATTCCTATAATGTTTCATTTGTAAAAATTATTCCAGGATCCTTCATTCAGTTGACAAGGAAATTTTCCACTTCCCACTAAAAATATTGAACAAACTCTTCTAAATTTATGAAATTGCGAGGCGCTGTCATTGGAATAACACTGACCAAATCAAAAACATCCACTTGTACGGAATCGTTTTGGCCATGAAAAAATTTAAACAAAAGTAATCTCTCCATTCTTGAAACTGTAATTGAGTCAATGAGCAAGCAACACAACCAATTTGAATTACAGCAACAATGAGAATGCTATATTCTTAGCATGCATTGCGAGTAAAATTCCAAGTATCCATATCAATTCAATTTAACGCCTACAAATCATGGAAACCTATAAATATTCTCAATCACAATAGAAATTTAACGCATTTTATAAAATAATTGAAAAACGGACCATAATATTCACAAAAACATCGCTTCTTCACGAAATTCTCTAAGCATGCAGATCCGATCAATCGAAACGCTCACACACTCACCTATACGATCGCGCATTCATCCGAAACCAATCCTAATCCATACTAACAATAGATTCGCCAATTCAACAAACACATGTTCATCATGAAACATCAAATGCAGCTACCGAAGCTAAAAAAATCAGCATCGACAGATCAGAAAGAGACGGAACAAAAATCATCGGCAAAAAACGCGGTTGACGAAAAACCATCACCGCCGGAAATGCTGACGACGAACGAATGCAGAAATCGATCCACTGAAACAGAAATGTACCTTCCGCGAACAAGAGATTTGTAGGGAGAGAGACTGCAGCTGAGACACGATCGATCACACGTTTAATCTACTTGGAGGAGGAGGAACGCAGAGGGGGTTATATGAAGGAAAATCGGGGAAATGTGGACCGTTGGATCAAAACAATCTGGATGTACGGTGGAGGGTGACACGTTGTGGGCCCTCTCGGATTTGAAACTGTGCTGCTCCTCTCTTTTCGCTTTTACTATTTTTTGTTTTTCACACACTCGAATTATTATTTTATTAATTAATTGTGTACATTACAATAATGTATTTTATACGAGGAGGCCTCATGTTAGAATCGAGGAAAGATATGGGTTTGGGTTTAGTTTTCAAGACAGGTGTGGAGTTTGAATTTATGAAAGTGAACTATTTAGATCCGTCTAATTTGTTTAAGTGGTCTACCACAAATTTTTGAAATTTTATATTATTATTGTTGTGACCAACATTCCTTTTATGATCCCATTTTCTGCATTGGATCACTGATCTATTTGAATATTCCTTATATGGAAAAAAATATTATTATTTTTAAATAATGTACTACCTCTTTAAATAACACATACACTCGCGTAACTCAAACTCAAATGAATAAAGTAATATTGGGTCGAATAAATAGGTTGAATCGTCTGCATTATTTAGGCGTTCTAATATAAACCCTCCTAAGAGAGAATTTTACGAACTTTATGATTTTGGTTTTGCACATCGATTATTATTTTTGAAATTTCAATTTTCATAGTTTGAATATACAGTGTGAATTAGATTCTATTGATAAATGATTCAATACTTATAATATACTTAGATACTATAGTTGTGTGATGTCCGACTAATTGAGATTGTTTGCTCTACTAAAGAAGTTGTATGTATTTCTTCTTATGTATTGACCCTAAACTTTATGCATATTGTTGATTATAAATCTAAATTGGTTCGTGATTTAAATTATTTCGTTTTATCATTAGATGATACCACTAAAACCCAATGTGTAAGTATTACCACACCCTTAGTATTAGATTTCATAATCTAAATGTACATTGTGAATTAGATTCTACTCCTAATTGATTCCATACTCAAATATCATAGATATGTGTTGTCGGGCTAATTGAGATTGCTTGTTCTACGAAAGAAATTTTATGTATTTCTTTTTATGTATAGACATTAAATATTTATGCGTACTACTGATTATAAATCTAAATTTGTACGTCGGTTAAATTATTACACCGTGTCATTGAATGATACCAACGAAACTCAACACAAATGTATCTTTGGATTGGTGTGCAAGTCTATAAATATAATTCATCCATTAAGTGGCCATTGATGGTTTTGGAAAATGGTCCTAGACATTGAAGTCATGTGCATTGTGAAAAAAAAAATGAATCACCTTTTTATGAAAGATATGTAAATATAAAACTAATTGGCCAATGTGCTTCCAACGGTGCCTCCCTACTTTTGTTCAAGCCATAATTTTACCCCACAACCTACTATGTCACCCCATGTGATACCTTAATTTGCTCCATGCATCTGTGTAATTTATTTAAATGATTTCTCGAGATAATAATCAGCTTTTTAGATCATGATGTTGGTGTACGAATCTTTAGGATTAATCCAAACCCAACGATTGATTCGGCCCGACGGAATAGGGCCCGAACTTATCGGGTGGTTCTCGTTCTAGTTCCATTTTTTCGGGAGCGTGAAACCGACAATTTTGAACATGACATGCCTGAATGTCTATTTTAAACTGAAATCGTCCCAAAGTTGGAGGTTCGAAACCTAAACTGTGCCCTGATTTACGCGGGGCCAGTTTAGGTTCTCATTCCACTTTTTCGAATCACGAAAACCGCCAGTTTCAAATTGAAATTGGCTCGTGAAAAATCACTGTATTTTTATATATCATAAATAAAATTCTCGAAAAATATCTTTCGGAAACAAAAAATAGATTAGAAAAATAATATTTTTTAATCAAGTAAAATATTCTTTTAATTCAAGCAAAATGTTCCGACTTTTTATTTTCAATTTTTTATTTTATCCAAAAACCGGGGGTTCGGCTCTATTAAGTAATACCCCTAGTTTACACACAATGTTCGGCTATCACTAGAACCTCTCCCTATTTATAAATGTGTTTATTTTTATAGAAGCGACTAAAATAAAAGTATGTATTCAAATTTCAATTGAATGATTTCTCTACTTGTTCTAATATTGGAGCTTCTGTTTTTCTAAATTACATGGAGACAATCTTATAGAAAATAAATCATATGGGTGGTGGGTTACAGCTGAAATAAAAAGAAATTAAATAATTATAAAACAGTAACACAAAAGTGCTAAGGGTGACCAAAGTCCAAACTAACACTCAAACCTTAGCCCTTTTCTGTCTACCACCTCTGAGTGTAGTGATAAACACATTTTTCATGACTTTAAAGGTCACGGGTTCGAGTTTACGTGGGACATCCACGTGGATTTATTTAATATTATACTTAAATTTTAAAAAAAGAAATAAAAATTAAAAAAAAAAAAAACCTTGCCCTCTTCTACCATCACAAATTTCTCAAATGCTTAATCAAACAACAAATATCGTAATCCAACTCAAAACAGATGTTGGCAACATAAAAGGAGATCTGAATCATTTTTCTTTTGACCAGAAAATTTTATAGGAATAAAAGGTCACAAGAGAGCAGAAATGGAGAACATTTTCAATTCCAATACATTACAAGAGATAATAACCACCTAAAATCAATCCACTGATACGATTCATCAAGAACTGACTAATTTCATGCTGCTGCCGTGTAGATCCTTCTAGAAGATGAAATTTCAGAAGACAAACCTGATGAGGGGTTGTTGGTTCTACAGGAATGGTGGAAGTATCACCCACCTGCGAGGATATTTGGGTCGACCGTCTTTCCCATCGAACAGCTGCAAGAAATGGCACCATATATACAAATCAGAATCGAGAAGAAAATATCAAAAGAATCGCGACTCAAGACTCCTAGTGGAATACTTTACCTAATGGATCATGTTAGGAGATCAATGCGAGAGCAATTATAAAAAAATAGAAACATACCAGATTTGGTTACCCGGTTTGTCAATAGTGACTACATTTAGGGACGCTGACAAGCCAGGGTATTCTCTAGAGATAAGTATTGGATGAATTGATTACAAGAGAAGGCGCATATCTATCTAATTATATTAGAGTAAAAGATCATAATCCTAATTTACAAATATAACGGTGTCTCTAAATACACTTGCAAAAACAAATCAACAGTCGTTGTGGACTTAAAAGCATTTGTTTCGGTTGAGCTTAAAAAGCATTACTTTTCAATGTTTAGTTCACGGGAAACCCTTTTTTGTTTAACCAAATGCGTGTTTAAAAATAAATGAATCTCATCTGTCCATATCACCAAAACAACGGTTGAGATTGAAAGGAAGTTGAAGAGAAGAACTATGCACACAACAGCTAACCCCTATGGAGGCTTTGTCCCTGCAGCTAATGGTATTTTAAATAATCTGTATTGGACAATGATGTGATAATAATTTAGCTGCTTTTCATGGATTTCGAGCCACCTAACCACACTACAGATGGGTGGTTTTCAGTCATAAATGAAGGCAAATCATTTACATAACAATTATAAAATGACACTATAAGTTCAATTCCGAAGCAAGGATGAAGAAAAGTCACCTTCTTTAGACGGCGGTGCTTGGCAAGGGCCCAGTTCGTCATTATGGCAGCAGCAACTACCATGAAGACATAACCTGCTACAGTTTGTGTTGCAATATTGAAACCTAGCCACTGATAGATCTCAGTAGTATAGTTTGCACAAGTTACAATGTTGAACAAGAATCCACGCGGGATCTGGTAGCCACCGCTGGCAGAGCCCCGAAGATTTCTCAACAAAATATGGCAGTAGAAGTTCGAAATTTGGCAAAGCACCCCAAACGCAAACCCAATTTTTACTTGGAGATCACTCACAGGAGTGAAGAGTGGGTGATTGACATAATATGCAATCCAAGCACCGAAAGTCCAGTAATAAGCACAGTTACGGAAAACATTTGAGAGAGGTGATGTTGCATGGCTGAAACGGTGCACAAAGAAGGTCTCCATGATACGTTTAAAGTAGTGGAAACACCAGTAATACATGGCATATGTTTGGACTGGGTGAATGATGCGCTCCTCTTTGTAGCCAAAAAACTGATAAACGGGACAGTAATAGAATATCGGATAGAGAATCAGAGGACCCAAATACTCAAAGAAGAAAAGTGTGCTATACTTGACTTGCGGGCCTAGATCCTTGAAAACTACAGTTAACTCATTCCCCTCAGCATATTCCTTCAGATTCTTCTTATAGTTAAGAACGGTAGGCCTCTCCTTCGACCCAGGCGGGAGGGGGAGGGTCAATCGCTGTCTCGAAGGATAGTATTTTTTGGCTGTTGACAGAATATAAGGAAAATGAGATCACCATTTCATAGGCATTAATGAACATTAAAAAAAAAAGGAAACGAGTGAAATATAATACTAAACTGTAACTGTCAATTAACATCTTATAGATGCCCCAGCCGACAAAGATAGAACTCCTAAACTAAAACATCACAATAATTGTCTCAAAAAATTTGCAGCTATATCTTGTTGCATAATTGGTGGGAGCATCTCATAATCAACTAATTGCTCGATACTATCTAACTTAGTGCATACATGGAACTAAAATTATTCAAATGTCAGAACAGCATGTAATGTAACATTCGAAATAAGAAAGGTACAAACACAGTTTATTTTGCACAACATTATCTGTCGTTATCTAACTTTGCACAACATTATCTGTCGTTAACAGTTGAACTAGCCAATACTTAACTTTGTGTATACATGTTTCGAGCTATTTACATCAGTTTATTTTGATATTGTGATGGTACAAACACAGTAAAGGCCAACATTCACTCCTATCCCTTCCAGAAGCAATACAAAGTACACTATCACACAAAAATTTATACCAGCAAATCCGAACATTAAAGCCATAATTAATAAATTTATATACTAAAAGATAATAGCTATAATATTTTCAAAACTTACTTTTCTCGTTAGATAATAAATATACTTTTGATTTTTTTTTTTTTGGGACCAACTAATTGGTAATTTTCATAGGGAACCAAGAGAACGACCTCCAGAAACTGGGTAACCAAATCTCATGTCTCATACTGGTCATTCTTGATGAACTGGGTAACCGAATGTCATGTTTTTTTAGTGTTCCTATAATTTCCTTCGTATCAATTTCCTAAAACCCCAAAAACTGATAGGTTCAAGATGTAACCAAGCTACAACTGGATATAGAATTAAAACCTCAATTATGAAGGAAGAAAAAAAAAATCTCAACTGTACTCTGCAGCTCACATGCCTCCAATATAGATCATCAACAAAGAAATCCACATAGTTCCAGTTCCGTCGGAACACAACTCTTTCCTCATAAACGAAGAACAAGATCCCAAAGAGGACAAGATTTAACTAATAAAACGAACAAACACACGAACAACTAGAAATCCGTAAGCACTTACTCCGCTGATGAATAGCCTCCTGCAGATCAGCAACAGTAGCCTGCAAACAACACCAAATTAGAATCCAAATCACACCCTAATTCACTGACAAATTAGCAGTCGTAAAATCAAATCCTACTAAATCCACCAAAAAACAGTACTACCAACACTCTAACGACATGAACTACAAAAAGGTGCATTAAACACAGCTCAATTTCACGAAATCACTCAGAAACACGGACGCGCGCGCAAATCTACAGTAGAAACAGTCATGCAGAATACACGAATTCTCATGAATACAAAGCAGCACACAAAATCCAAGGTTTCAGCACTTCATATCAAGACATAAAATGCATAACCTATTCGAGAAAAAAAATGCATAAAACTCACCGAATCATTGAGCTCAATGCCTCCCTTGACGAGTTCGCGGCCGCTGCGAGTGACAACGGAGACCTTCATCTTCGCTGCTACTAGCTGAAAATCAAGATCTAGCTGAAAAACCAGAAATTGGGGAAGATTTTAATAGGGCAAATCGGATTGATGAATGAGGGCAATTAATAAGGTTGGATTGTAGTTGGGGGTAGATGAGCCACCTCTTAAAACTGATAAACCACCTCTGCAGTAGTACTACTAACAATTAACCAATTTCCCAAAAAAGAAAATAATAATAATAGATAGCTATTGAATTTAAATATTTAATACAGAAAAAATATTCAAATATATTAGAACGTCTTTTCTAAAAAATAAAACAAAATATTCGAAATTTCAAATAAACGTACAAACTATAAAAAGTTGTTCAAATATAAGAATTTTCCGGCACCGGAATGCTTAATCAGCAACTGACATTTCCACGTCACTCAATATTAAGCCATGATAATTTTGTCACGTCAAATTATTTAGATCTAAAATAATAACATACCACAAAGTATGATCCCAATATACATATAGATCCATGAACTTTACATTTTAGGCATCCAGTGACCATGATCGCGTAATCTATTTTAATGAAAAATATTCAATTATAATACAAATTATGTACGTTCTGGTAAAATTATCCTATATTTGAATAATTTATGGTAGTTTGTGCATTTATTTGAAAATTCGAATAATTTGTATTATTTTTGACAAAAGACGCGTAGTTTGTAATATATTTGAATATTTTTCTTTAATAAAACTATAAATCGGTATTCTTGTCAAGTGTTGTTTTTCTTTTTTTTAATTTGAGTTACAGTATTAAATTGGAGTTAAGAGGGTTTATTATCGTGGATCTCATGGATGTAGGGATATTGTTAGGCTACAATACCTTCGGTATCATTTTTGTATTTAATAGGTTAAAGTTTTAATTATATTACACACTATGCACAAAATGTCGTATACTAAAACTATCATAACTCAGTTATATTACAAATTGCGAGAGTTTTGTTCAATTATGTGATGATTTTTTTTTCGATAGCGAAAAGCTGATTGTGCATTGTCAAACTTCCATATCACTTGTTCAATATCACACCACATACCGTTTTGGAAAAAAAATGTGCATGTAATTATTTAAAAATATGTTAAGAAGAGATCTGGTTTTTTTTTCCCCTTCTACGTTGTTTTCATTAAAAATAATGTGTTGGATTTTTCAATTATTTTTCTCGTGACATTCCAGTGGTGACATGAAATCTAACGCTGCAAGTGAGATTTTTGCCGCAGGAGAATATCTATTTTTATAAAAGTATTTTCATTTATACACGGTGGCAGAAGCAGAATTTATATTTAGGGGGGCTCCATTATATATATAAAAGATTTCCACACAATCAAGAAAACAAATAAATCATAATAGAGATACAAATGATCTTTTAACATACTAATATTAATTTCAATGAAATAAAATATATCAACAAAAGTCATTCAAATAAAAAGAAGAGTCATCCAGTCAATTTCTACAAACTATTTTCAAATAATTCTATATATTCTACATATATATATATATAAAGGAGAAAAAATGTATTTTTTCAGCCTATAGGTTTTGTTTTTTTTTTTTATGTAAAGATGAAATTAAATCATTTCGACAAGTAACATAAGAAAATTGGATTTATCAAACACCCAACCCCCTATACTGTAATGTTCATAAATAAAATGAACTCATATTAAATGTGTTAATAAAATCTACGAGTTCCTTCAATTTTTTTAAATGCATCGTCTTCTATTAGCACTGCAATTCAAAATTACGATACACATGTAGATAAAGAAAATTATATTTCAAAAAATTGAACATCAATAATTATAATAAAAGAAATTGCTTGAGAATGGGTGATAGGGGTAGCGGGTGAGGTGGGTCGGTTGGGGGGCTGGAGCCCCCAAAACCCCATCTAGTTCCGCCAGTGTTTATGCATAATAAAATAAACAAACAAATGTCCACACCTTATGGCTTATGCATGAAAAGGCTGCTAACGGAAATTCGGTTAGTGTCCACCTACGACTAGCTACATTAACAAGACAAGAGCTCGATTAAATTCGAGCCTGTAATTTGATCGAGTTCAAATTTTTAAATTTGGTCTTAATCTGTATAAAACTCGTCTTTTGAGTTTTTCATTTTATTTTTATTAAAATATAAATTCTTTGTATAAAATGAACATATAAATAAGTGATAACTATGGTTAAAAATTTAAATTATAAAAAATTAAATACTATATACAAGATAATAAATAATATATATCTATAAAACGTTTATTCCTTTTGTGAAGGGCATAATAGGAATTTAAGAACGTAATTAATAATTTAAAATTTTAAGGATTAAATTGAATTAATTTTTAAAGTCGAAGGATCCGAACCGTTCAAATAATCAAGGACAAGTTACTTTGCATCTAAAAAAAAAAATTGAAGGCCTAAATGCCCATTTTTCCTTAAATTTATTTAATATTTTTCTTTTTCAAGTTTCAAATCCTAAATTGAAATTTTGGTTGATTCCACCCAATTCATCTTTATCATTATTCTCTATACTTTTAGTTAATTTAAGTTTGTTCTGAAAATTATTTTTTTGAAGAATTGGTATCAAAATTGATTATTCCAATCCGTGTGTTTTTTCAATTCAGCTTTTTTTTTTTTTCAAAAAGTTTATTGATTTTCATTCTTGTGATAAGTATTATTAAAATTAATAAAACTGACACTGAAACAGAAGACGCAACCACATGCAATTCGAGCAGAGGATCCATGGATGTAAATTGATATCTTCATATTAATATTTAATTAATATGTTATTTTACTTCTTAATCCTCAAAGATGACTATAAATAAATCATTCCATCATAAAATCACAACTTTACACTAAAACAATAAACAATTTCTCTTATTCATAAAACACACAGTAAAATAAAATTAAAAATAAAAACGAAATACTACAATATTATTGAAATACATTCCATTATCCACAAATTTACCAAATAATTATAAAAAAACATTAGCAATAAGATAAATTAAGAATATGAAATTAAAAAAAAAAAGAAATTACGATGATTTCTTTGGGAGGGAGAAAGAAGAAAAGATAGAAGAGATTGCAGAGAATATGAATCCTCCAAAGAGAAGGCCGGCCGCCGCATTCGCCTTGTTTAGAAAATCATTTGCGTCGGACTCCAACCCGGCCCGGCTCAGATCCACCGTCAACCCGAAACCCGCAGCGGCCCCCGTCGCTAACATGTACGATAATGCCTGAATCGATAGCATATTATCGTTAATCACGAATATGTGAGTGAGACTGTCTCACGATCTTTTGTTTCGTGAGACGGGTATTCTGTCGATCGGCCCACGTTAAAATATGCAGAATTGACCTTATATGTTGACTTTGAGTATTGGAAAGATCGAGATTTTTTTTAATATTTTAATTGAATGAAAATGTAACTTTTTTTTTTTAATATTTGGTTTAACCAAATATTTTGTTTTTCAATTTCAAAATGTCCGAATCTCCAATATTAACAATTGAGATCTGTTTATAGTGTTACATTTTATTTTGGATTTCACTAAAATCCCTCTCTATATATACACACATTCATGTAATATATCAGATAGGAATTCATGAATGTGTAGAAATTAAAAATTAATTAAAAAACATTGCTCGTTCGTAATTTTTGTGCACTTTTAAAAACACATTTTGTCAGAACTGAAAAAATATTTTGTCGAAATAAAGTTCTGGTAAAAGTGTTGGGCTTAAAATTGAAATGCATTTTTAATTCCAAATAAAATGTTCAATTTTTTATATCTAATTCCTGATACAATGGGTCGATAACAAGTTCTCACCGAAACCTCTCGTATAAAACTATATAGTATGTAATACCTTGTCTCCATAGAAATCAATGAGGGATAAACCACGACCCCCAATTCGATTTCCAGTGCTCACAAAAAATATTGTGAATGCAGTTTGAAGGAGTGTGTAAGCCATTCCAATAACCCCAGTTGCCAACATGTAGCTGCACCAATTTCAAAATCAAGATTCTATATTATTACTATAATTTAATTAATCTAAATTAACTTATTAGTAAGTAGTAACAAAAGGCCAAATAGCCAAATGTAATATAAATTGCAAATTTACAAAAGTAATATAAACTATGAAAATCCGCGGATAATAAATAAACTATCTTTAATTCTATAAATCAGGAACGAATACTTTTCACTGACAGAATATTGATCTTTTGACTTGCCAATTTTCAAACGTATTTGAAAAAACTCACAATTAAATCAGTAAGACAAGTCAGTATTTTGTCACCGAAAAATACCCCGATACTGAATTTATATAAATTGAGATAGTACATATATTTATCTGCAAATATTCATAATTTGTACTACTTTCGCAACTTCATATGTAATTTGTAAAAAAAAAA